>VDFB02079240.1:0-48974 GCA_007258455.2 Sequoia sempervirens | reverse complement strand
GGGGTTGTTTTATGAAGATTTTCTACAAAAAATTTCCTTTCAAGAGAGATAGAGCACTTGTGTTTTATGTATGTTGTGTAGTGCAAAAACACTCATCAACACTAACTAATCTTGATGGATCGTTAACCGCAGCAGCCTCCATAATGATCACCATGCATCATACTTTACTATAATGTCTGCATTTGTCATTGCTTGTCGTGGATCCCATAGCATTATTGGGATATCTCACCAATAATTTCTAGCTATGTAGGGATCTATATACCCTCCCCATATACCCCTCTCCCACAACATGCAAGTAAATACTACCTCCTGCATCAAAATTCTTTGTTGTAACCCAAATTGTCTCATCACTTGCATTGGCAGGTATCACTCAATAATAGTAGGTGTGCAGCCAATCAAGTAGTGTGACCTCTATAAGTAAGACATATATAGATCATTCTCCTCCCACACCTCACACTCTTGGTATGGTTGCCAAATAAAATTTTCCATCTCATCAAATCATGCACCTCCAATAAGGAAAATCTCCAAGTTGTCACTACCACAAAAATGATGCATATGCAAAGACACGGGGCATACCTAGCCCATTCTCCCTATCCACCATTGGTTGCAAAGCTTCCACATGATCATAGGCCCAAATATATAACAAGGCAACACCACAACCTAGGCTCTAACTTGATGAGTCTTACTATTAGTTAGTTTTTTATTATTTCAATACATGCTTTTAGACATCTACAAACATTTATTTCCTACATATCCCTGAAATTTCACTATCTTTTAAGATCATTATGCAAACTTGGACCTTGTTTAAAGTCTATGGAAATATGATTATGATATGATAGTTATTGCATGGTTGATATGTGGATATGTATGAAATGCAATGAATATCTGTGTTTAAATTATGGTTGTTAGTATTGTGTAGATGTTGTGTGAACTAACTCTTTGCAACTAAGGAGTCAGAGACAATAGAATGTAGCTCGTAGCTACTAGAAGGCACAACCCATAGCCAAAGGGAGTTTCAACAGTGATGTAGGGAAAGTTAGAAGAATGCAGTAGCTACATAAATGGAGGCATCTACTTGTTAGGATTGTTGTGAATCATCACAACATTTAATACAACCACTGAAGGAGAAGAACTCTGCTACAATTGGGAATCTAGCATGACTATTTCTACAGTCCACATTTTAGTTTAAAATCATTATAGCAAGAGTTACAACCCTATTTCAATTCTTCTTCCTTTTCAAATGTGCTTTGATTACTCAAATTTTATCATGCTCTATTTTGTAGGGATTGGTGATTTATGATTAGATTTCTATTTTGAGTCCTTATTTTAAAAAGACTCCCTCACACCTATATGAATGGTTCGATGGTTGAGTTAGTTAGTTGGTCAGCTGGAATAGAGTATATAACAGGTATATTTGTTTAGGTAGTTTCTATTTTTACACAGATAATGTTTTATTTCTCAATCGTGATCTTATAAATAAGATATTCCAGAAGAATCTCTTTGGATTGTGATATCTTCAATTATGCAATGAGATCTTTTCAATTACTATTATGTTAATTTAGTTTGAGGAGCTAGATTTGAGTTCACTTTTTGGAGAAAGTCACTTGAGAAAGGGCCACTCAAGGTAACTGTTCCCCACTTTATTTCCTATACATATATTTTTGTTGTAGTAGTTAGTTTCATAATTATGTTTTTCTTAATCAAATTCTTCATGTGATGAATGTGAATAAGATCTTGTCCAATATTCATGCTTTAATTGTTCCATGCATTGTTCTCTAAAGTTAATCAATTTAGTTGAGTTATCAAGTGTTGGTTAAATACATAATTCATTTATTGACAGTGAACTAGTCACATTCTTTAGTTGTAAGTACCCATGGCTATAGCTTCAACATTACCTCTTTTCACTATTATGCAATTTATGATTTCCAATATGTGTAAACACTTATGCTAGGATGATATAAGTAGTGAAGAGTCTTTGAAAGCACATACAGTGCCAACATCATCAAAAGCTTATGTTAGCCTTAGTTGATAAATTAAATGAGGGTTTTTCAAGGGTTTAGTGGATTATTTAGTAGGACCCCCTTTGAATTATGTGTTTGGCACTAAGTTTCCTGAATATTAGTAGACCTCTACACAATCAACCCTATGAACCACTAGGTGCATCTCCCTATATAGCTCTACTAGCATGCATGCACCCACACAAATATGATACCCTCTAATAGCATCCTATCCAAAATGCCTACCTAGCCAATCATGAATCCTCGTGATCTTTGATCAAGAATAAATACTCCTATCATCAACATCACAATAAAAAGTAACAACTCTAGAAGCTCACCCATCCCTACCTCAAGATCCAGCTTAATCCCCCTAACTAGGAGATCGTTTATCATAAACACCTATTCTAGTTCAACCTTGACATGCACCAAGTCGTACTCCATGGTCTCTCCCTATATTGAGAGTCTTAGGATTTTCCACACATCCTCTAAGGTGATGGTGGCTTCACTACTTGATAATTGGAAGCTGTTCATAGCACTTTGCCATCGCTCCACTGGGGTTACCAACATAGCCTGATGAGCCCTTAATTAGGGCATCCATGACACATAGTATAGGCCAGTCAAACTAAGCCACTCCTCATCCATCTTAGTCAAGCGATAGTGTAGCTAGGTCATCACTCGAAGTCATCACTCATGAGATTGTAGTATCACTAAAGTCTCCTATATCATGCCATTAATGAATGCTATCCTTGCTTAGTATAAATCCCTCTAGCTAAACCAAAAAATCACTCATGCACCTGCATTTTAGCAGAAGCACGCTTTTATTATGTACAAGCTTTTTTTTTTACATAGACACATCATTATCCTATGAAAGCATCATTTTTGGTGTAAGCGCATCCCTAGCCCACACAAGCATCCCTTAGTCAAGAAAATACCTAACTTGCACAAGCACCTTTTGGTGTAAGCACATACTCGACCCCCATAGGTGTGTACTTGTAGAACATATGCGTCAGTTTCATGCAAGCACATTTTAACCTGTGCAAGCACTGATTCCCAAGCATAAGTGTCATTCCTAGCGCAAGAACATTTTCTCCATAAGTGTCGATTGGTGATACATGGGTACTGCTTTACCCCACAAGTGTTGCTTTGGATGCAAGTACAACTTCATGCAGTGGAAGCATTGCAATTGTGTGTGCAAGCATGGTTTCACATAACTTTGCCTTTGCTTTTCCCAACTTCATGCCTTATTCTACCCACATTTAATACCCTTAGCTACCCCCAAAACCCTAGGTTAGGTCACTCATTGGGTCTCTTGCCTCCATCGATCATTGCTACTCTTGAACATGCTTTACACAATACAAATGACACGGTACAACTTCCATCTCCTTTACACTCACTCTGGTCCTAATCTCCTAAAAGGAAATGATGAAAAGAACACATGTTTGGGCCCCTCTAGGCCTATTTATAGGCCCTTAACCCTAATTTTTTTCTTCTTGACATGTGGCAAACAGCCTCACACTTGGCTCATACCATTTATTTCATAACGCATTAACCCGTTTCTTCCCTCTTCTCTCCCATAACATTCATCCACTCCATCAAAACTTGCCATTTTTCAAGACACCGCCTGGAATTATTTTTGGTCGATCTCTCAAGGGCGCATCACCTCCTATTCTACCTATCTCTTTAGGGAAAATTTTAACTATTTTATTTGTAAACATCGCCGGGATGTTTGCGTCAAAGAATATTACGCCAATTCGAACTTGTCGTTTTAGAGTGTGAATTTAGAGTTCTATAGAGATTTTTAATGAATTAATCCCTACCATCATCTCATAATTAATTAAATATCAAGCTATTTAATTAATAATCATATCTTTCCTCCAAAATTAATTAAATACTACAATGTTTAATTAATCATCCTATTTTTCTTTTAAATTAATTAAATATTTAATTAAATTAATTTTCACTATTATCTTATTCTTCCAAAATAGGTTACATTATTAAATTAATATAACCTATCATTCCCTCTCAAAATCCATTAATTAATTAATCCTAGATTAATTAATTAAATCATCTTCATTAAAAACCCATTTAGCCTTTTTTATAATTTTAAATTCCTCATTTTCCACATGTCAATTCCTCTCACATTCTTGCTTCTCCATACCTGCAATAAATTCCCACCTCCATCTCATTAATTCCACTAAAAATAAATGTCACTTTTTAAGTTGACTTCACATGAGACCATCTCTCTCCTCTCCATAAAATCTAATTTTAAATTCCACCTCCATTGAGATGGGAAAAAATTCAAAGAGTTTCCCTTCTTGAAAGCCTATTACATTCCTCCAAAATTATATCCAATCATTTCCATCCAAGCTCACACTCTCCTTTATCCTTCACATGACACTTGTCCTCTCTCTCTTGCTTGAGAGCACCTCTCAACATGAGCCATTGATCTTATGGAAAGATCTTAGCCATCCATCCATTTGAACCTACTTTTATAACTAGAAGCCCTCACTCTCCATTTTTCATCAAGTAATTTTTCTATAACTAGATTATGCTAAAATATCTCTAGAGAAATCCACATCAATCTTGAAAGAAAATCAATAGGATTTTTGGTGCAAAACTTGTTTAGCTCTATCACGAGGATGGAGATGCATTTAGGTATAACTATTTATGTGTTTTATACTTTTATGTTTTGTTCATTTATACTTCAATTTATTTTCTCCTCTATAGATAGATTACATAAAATTAGATTGAATGGTCCTCATCGATGTCCATTATGCAAAGCTGATGAAGAAATAGTTGACCATCTCATATTACAATGTGAATTTTCTCAAGCATGTTGGATAAACTTTTGTAACAAATTGGACTGGATGATCCCTCTTCCAAATAGCATATCGACCATCTTCCAAGGATGGTTGAAACCCCACAAGGACTCCCTTTGGGTAGGCCTATGGGTGGAATTATCTACCATGATATTTGACACCTTTGGAAGGAGAGGAATGAAATAATATTCAAAGAAAAACAAGTTGCAATGGAAATGAAATTGAAATAAGGACAAGTGAGAATCAAAATAACAAAAGAAGAATGAGGAAAAAGGTGGTCTTTCCATCTTCGGATAATAAAATATATAATATTGCCACACCTAAGAGATCCCACAGATTGTGGAACCTACAAATATGTGACAAAATGATGGAAAGCCAAATGGTCTCTACCTCCAAGCAAGAGACTTAAGCTCAATTTTGATGGGGATTTACGTATTAGTTTCATCATTAGATATGAAATGGGAGAACTATGTTGGGTTGGTGTAGTCAAATTACCAGAGGGCACCAATACTCGAGCTGAGTTTGCTAGCCTTATCAAAGGAGTAAAGTCGTGTGTGAGCCAAAATATCAATAATGTTGATATTGAAGGGGACTCCTTAGTGGTGTTACGAGTCATCATATCGTAGAAGGCACCTTATTGGTGATCTACAATGTGGAAATTGAAAAATCCAAGTGTACTTATCAGGTGATTTACCATAAAAAAAATTTATAGATAATTGAACTGTGTTGTCAATTTCTTGTCAAATCTAGGGATTGACCAAATAGAATCCTCAAGAATATCAAACAAAATCGAGGACTGAAAACAATTACAAGATGTCCTAAACTCAAAGAGAATGGTGAAAAACTCATCCATAGATGCAAAATGTCAATTTCTAAAGTAAATATTGATTTGGGATTGGATGGATTTGATATTAGAAAGATCACAAACAACTCTAAAAGGAAAGACCAAATCAGAATACCCCAACAACTATAAATCATGATGGTGAGAATAAATAAATCGAAATGGAGCATATTCAAGTGTGAAACTATGTATGCTAGTACGATCAAGAATAAATTTTTTCCTAGTTGTACAAACTCTATGATTGATGATGCAACTATTGAGGAGGCCATTAAGAAGGTTAGTGGAATAAAAAAGCTAACAACTAGTTGGATTCATGATGGGGACTTATTAGATATATTTCTCTCTGCCATTGTACTCTCCCTCAATAGGAAAATGATAGCAAAGCTCATGGACAATCTTCTCAAACCAAATTTGGCAAGGGAGGCCATTCCAACCATATTTTCCTTCAACAAGAATCCCAAGAGAGGCCTTTTTTGTGATGCCATCGATTGTTGAAAAGCTTGAAAGGAGAAGAAGTTGGTAGAGGTAATAAATATAAGCATAGTGTACATTTACAAGAAAAATATGGAACCATTCCTTGATTTTGTATATTATAGCTCTAACTTACTCTTCACTAAGCAAGTTGAGGGAATTCTAGAGTTATCTAGTGGGTTTAGGATGCCTAATGTGCATAAACCCAAATATGATTATAATCTAGACAACTGTTTATGTAATTTTTTTTATTTTAATAGAAAGGGAGCTACACCTACTGATAGTAATTTTTAAAAAAAATTAATTGGATATCCAAAAAAAATTGAGAGGAAGTCTAATAAATGAGCTTGAAAGCAACAAACATCGGTTGTCTCCCCATATTCTTGATAGGAAAAGAGTCAATGACTCTTCCATCCTAATCCATAGGATTGACTTATTATGAGATTTGTTGTATGCTTATAAGGCTTTGTTGTATGCCTTCATGGCTTTGTTGTATATATATTTTTATTTTAGCAACATGTAATATTATATGTCTACATGGATTTTGTTGTACACATATTTATTTTACCAATGTATAAACTTGTATACCTATATGGCTTTATTTATATGATCATTGTATTCAAAACATAATGTATACATTATATGGAATTATCATGACATTAGGTATATGATATTTCATATTATATATAAATTTTTGTCACCTTTATTATTCCTATACAATGCTACCGAATTTCCATGTTGTTTGATGTGTACAATGAGTGCATAGAAAATATGTATCAGTCAATATGAGTTACTTCAAATAAATTAATCTTCAATTTATGTATAAATTAATTAAGGAAAACCCTTTTATCTCCTTGAAGATAATAACCTTAATCATGGTAAGGAAACACAAGGATGTTATGACAAACCACCTAGGATATTGATAACCTAGATAAGAATGGTGATAGGGTTGCACAAAGTGGTTTAGGAAACAAAAAATATAAGTGGACAACCCTATTTTTCCCATTTATGATAGCCCTATCTCAATCATGAATCCATATGCATATAGTCTATTTTAAAATTGAAAGGTTTGGTACTATTTTTTCTAAGTTTTAAATTAAAGAACTAAAATTTATTATAGTCATTAACCTCTATAAATTATATAGGGTTTTAATGATACATCTTAATAATATTGGCATTCATAGTTTCATTCTTAGGTAAGTCACAGTCATGATAGCATCAAGGGTTGATTGTTTTCCTATCAATTTTTTTCTACAATGTAGGTTGGAATGATTTGGATACCTACAAAACAAACTAAGGCCTTTAGTAGCATTCACCCTCGCACCCCAACATGCTAGCATAGTCGATCTAGTCCCATAAGGTGAGGAAGAACAAAATATTCCTATTGGCACCTTTATATTTCTCTCAAGTGAGGCATTTTGTAAGAATTCACTCGTTGATGGCATGATTAAATGGTATAAAGTTGAACAAATTTAAGAGTTGGTAGTATACAGGGACTAAACATCCACTTTTAGGTGAAAAAAATATATTAGTGGGAGCCACAAATTAAGAGAATAGGCAATTGAAAGTTTGGCAATATTTTTCTTATAGGGATCTTAAGAGACTAAAACCATGCAACATGGCTTGGAAGGATTAAAATACCTAAAAATGAATTGAGGCTTGTAGTAGCATTCACCCACCCACCCCAATGTGTTAGCATAGTCGATTTGGTCCCATGAGGCGTGGAAGAAAAAAATTGTATTGGAACATTTGCATTGCTCTCAAATGAGGCATTTTGCAAATATTTCATTCATCATTGGTGTGGTTAAAGGGTATGGATTTAGAAATTTTTAATAAAGGGTGTTTTACAAGGATTCAACATCTACTTGTAGGTGTTAACGAGACATTCATAGATGCCATGAATTGAGAGAATAGGTAGGTGAAATTTTAGCAATATCTTGGTCTCAATGCTCTTAAGAGACTACCTTAGTGTAATGTAGTGTGGAAAATTCCAAAGACCTATGGATTGAATTAAGGCATCCAATAGCATTAAATAACCTCCCCTAATGTGCTAGTGTAGCTAGTTTGGTTCGACAAGGTGTAGAGGAACAAAAAATCCTATTGGAACCATTACACTATTCTTAAATAATATTTTTGTAAGGATATGTTTGATCTTACCACAGTCAAATGGTGTGGAGTTATCCAAAACTAAGAGAGGTTATTTTGGAGGGACGCTACATCCACTTGTAGCTTTAAATAAAACATTTGTATTCCCCATGAACTTTGAAAACTACTATGTCATATTTGAAATTTTTTGCTCTTAAGGCTCTTAAGCGACCTAACCAGAATTATGTAGCTAAGAAAAATCAACACACTTAGAGAATGAAATAGGGTCTTCCCTAAAATTCACCCACTCACTAGGATGTGTTGGATTAATTATTTCAGCCCCATATAAAGTAGATGAACAATAAGTCTCTTGGCACCTTTACACTACTCTCAAATGATATTTTTTGTAAGAATTTGTTCGATCTTTGCAATAGTAAAATAGTGTGTATTTGATGAAAGATAAGAGAGGTTATTTTTAAGGGATCCCACATCCACCTATAGGTCAAGATAAACAAAATTAGGCCCCACAAATTATGATAACTACTTTATATAGTTTGACAATTTTTTACTCTTGGGGCTCTTAAGAGACCTATCAAGAACCATGTAGCTTGAATGAATCAACACACTTGGGGAAAGAAATAGGGTCTCCCTTAAAATTTAATTTCCCACCCTAAAATGTTGGAATAGTCGATTCGGCCCCATAGGGTGTAGAATGAAAATATGGCTCTTAGCACCTTCACATTGATCTCAAATGATGATTTTAAGAAGATTGTGTTCAAAGTTTCCATGGTCAAATGGTGTGGATTTATCTAAAATTCAAAGAGGTGTTTTTTCAGGGACACCATATCCACCTATAGGTCTAGATGAAACATGCCGCATGAACTCTGAGAACTACTTAGTCATACTTTGGATTTTTTTTTTCTCACAAGGTGCTTAAGAGACCTAACTGAAGGGATTAACACATATAGGGAATAAAATGGCCCCCCCTAACATTCAACTGCACACCCAATGTTTTGACACATTTTATTTGGCCCCATAAGATGTAAAAAAATGGCTCTTGGCACCTTTCCATTACTCTCAAATGATATTTTTTGCAAGAATGTGATCAATCTTGCCACAATCAAATGGTGTGGATTTTGTCAAATTT
This sequence comes from Sequoia sempervirens, assembly GCA_007258455.2. Lineage (NCBI taxonomy): Eukaryota > Viridiplantae > Streptophyta > Pinopsida > Cupressales > Cupressaceae > Sequoia > Sequoia sempervirens. The sequence goes on along the minus strand of VDFB02079240.1, from coordinate 39,614 downwards.
GAGAGAGATTATTTTGGATGGACCCCACATCCACCTATAGGTTTATAAAAATAAAATTAGGCCCCACAAACTTTAAAAACTATTCCATCATACTTTGGCAACTCTTTGCTCCTAGGGCTCTTGAGCAACCTAGTTGAAATTGTGTAGCTTGGAGGGATCAACACACCTTGGTAATTAAATGGAGCATCCCCTATAATTAACCTTCCCATACTGATATTTTTGAATAATCAATGTTGCCCCACAAGGCATAGAATGAAAAATATGACTCTTAGCACCTTTACACTACTCTCAAATGATGTTTTTTGAAAGAATGCATTCAATCTTGCCATAGTAAAATGGTGTGGAGTTAATAAAATTAACGAAATGTTATTTTGGAGGTATCCCACATCCAAATAGAGGTCTAGATGAAACATTCATACGCCACATGAAATTCCATACATACTCTATCATAATTTGGCAGTTTTTTATTCTCAGGGCTTTGAAGAGACCTAGTTGAAACTGTGTACCATAGAAGGATCAACACACCTGGAAAATGAAATGGGGCCTCCCTTAGTATTCACCCACCCATCCCAACATGTTGGCACAATAACCTTGGTCCCAACCATGTGATAATTATAATAAACAAGAATATAGTGATGTAGGTCACGTATAGGCTATTAATCTAGGACTTATCACTAATTAGACTCAAAAATACTAACCAATGGTGTAACAATAGATTGAACATTCATAATGATTATATAAGAGTGCACGAGTCATAGGATGCTTTAACAATATTTTTATTATATCGTTGGTGCAATCCTAAACATATGAAAGCTCTAACATCTCAAGAGTTTGTGTAAGTTTCATAATCCTCTAGGTAAAGTATAGATCACATAGCTCTATCATTTTCTAACATCACTAAGCACTCATGAACATATGAGGAATGTATCCCATCATGATTCAACATGATTATGAACCATCTAATCACACGTCAAAAATAGCTTGAAAGATTTTCCACCTCCTAGTGAGTGTGAGAGGTTAACACATTGCTTCCCCAATGTCATCATTTATTGAGGTGACCACTAAATAAATAATATAAAGAAAAGAGGGCCCACCAAAACTACCATGGAGTAATTTCAACTAATTCTAGAAATAAATTCTCAAGGGAACCTCATTGTATTGCATGAACCATAAGACCTCATTGCACTAAAAACAATCGCATTATTAGAACTCAAATCATTATCAACCCTTAAAGAGTGTAGGATTATGCCATGCAATAACCTAACTCAATAATTTTTTATGTGTGCATGATCAAATAACTAAAAGTAGGGAAACACCACAATCCACACTAGAGTTGACACATCTCCAAAATCACTATCATGTAAAATAATTTGTAATTTAATTGACATGTTTCATTTCATGACACACAAACTTAGCATTATAGTTCGAATGCAAAATATTGAAGGATGACATGACATCATGCACCAAAATATCAAGGATGGCCCATACTAGAGATTACATAACAAGCAATCCTCTATAGAGAAATATGATCACCATGTCATCCTTCTCCCTTAAGGAACTAGATGAACCACATACTAATATGAATACTTAGAGTATACTTATCTATTATTACCATTGACCTGATCGAGCCTTTCAAATATAATTTGCAAAGTAAAGATCATGGAATTAACACTACACAGTATTTTGATGTAGGAGCATCTAGTGGTGTAAGGGAAATCTTGCATCACCCAAACACATTATATTTTCATTATGTTTTTTAATTTTCTTTAGTTGTTTTGGGGCCCATGGAAACACATGCAATATTTGGCATAGTTATAAGTTTGAAACAATGAAAATTAATCACCTACTATTTTTAGTAATTCAGCCTATTCAAGTTCCTATGGACACGAAAATTGACCCAAAGGAGCGAAATTGAAAATTAAAATTATTGGTAAAAGAATCATCTCAAAATCTTGTACTGTTTGGAAGATATTAAATTTTTCACCCTGAGGAATTTCTCCAATGAAGGTTCAAATTTGAAATTGAGGACCTTAGAAGCCTTAGAATAGGTTGAAAAATGTTGATCTTATAGATCTAGGAAAAGCAAGTTGTAGATCTCTTCACAAGCTTTCTAATGGTATATTACAATTGAAAATCCAACGGTTAAATTGAAAGTCATGACCTCGAGAAGTTGTAACTATATAAAATAAAATAAAAATCTTCAAGAGCGGAAAGGGACGATGGAATTTTTGGTGCCAAAATAGGGTTACACCTTCCAAAATATTCTAAGGCAATTACACTTCTAGGACAAAGATGGAGAACAAGGGTTACAAATGAGGGCTCTAGGAGTGTAGATCATGGTTCTTTTTGGCTTGCAAATTTCTATAATGAGAAGGTCCTTGTGGCTATAGTTTGTTATTTTCTGATTATTGTAATTTCACTTCATCAAGATAATAGAAAGGAAGTGTTTCTTTCTACATTTTTTGTTTATTCCTCGTGTTTAGTTGTGTGTGTGGTTTTGTAAGGGAAGCACCCTTCATCATATTTTTTCCTTTAGGTAACATGAAATGCTTAGTTACTCTATTAGAGGAGGACATCAAATGGAAGGAACAATGGGTTGCTGCCACAATAATGGGTTACACTTTTGGAACATCCTGATTTTTGCTGAAATCACATATTTTTTAAAAATATAATGATTTAAGCCTTGAAAGGTTGCATTTAAAAGATTTTAATTAAAGAGGGTTTGGTCAAACCCCCTTGGATAGAACCCCGCTAGTTTTAAACCATACCTATAATAGAGTCTCCTCTACACCTATCAAAATGTTGATTAAAAACCACTTTGATTTACCTTTTGGGGGATCAAATGAATTCATTTAAAATTTATGTTTTATACATATGTATTCCTCATTATAAGCTTCCCAAAAAGTATAATTTTAAATATATTTAATTTTATTATTATATTTATTTTTTATTTCTTGTGAATGTAGGTTTTTCACTGAAAATCAAGCTTTTTGTTCTGCACATGTGGAAAAATAGTAGATTATAAAAAAAAATTGAAAAAATATCTATGCTCTTGGTATTGATGTCCTTGATCCAACAAAAAAATAAATTGAATTTTGATGCATACAAAAAAAGTTGTGTTATACAGTAAACCTATGTCTAAATTATAATTGGTTTGACTTCAAAACTTAATTAAGAAAAAGTATTCAATAAAAATCTATGAAACCAAATGAAGGAGCTAGATATCGTAGTTGCAAATCTAAATTAAAAAAAAAAAGAATTGTATCCTTTATAGAAAAAAAGTTGTGTTATATAGTAAACGGATCACTCTTTAAAAATGGTGTTTATTGTTAAAAACTAGTTATTGAAGGATATGGAAAAAGAAATGTAACTTGATTCCAAAAAAATTAAAATATATATATTTAGAATCTACAGACAAAATGTCACAAATCACTAGTTTGCATCGTCTTCAAATTCCTCATGGTTTAGCAACTATAGGTGTCTGAAAGTGGAGATTTAGTTAAAAAAGTTCAGATCAATGTAAAGTTTGGCCAAAAAGTGTAACCCACTATAGTGGGATCACCCAATAGTGATAGGTGGATAACTAAGTGGACCCCATGCTTATTTTCTATCCAATTTCAAATCCCTTGAAAATATTGATAAATATTAATCTAGGTTTTAATAAAATTAAATTTTCTACTATTAAGGTCTCCATATAGAGTTTGCTTTAGGAACTTGTCATTTTCAAACTAGATTCATAAGGATTTACTAAATGTAATTCCCATCACTTAATGAAGGTATGATAAATTATTTTTTCAATTACCATTAGGTTTAAGAGAAGGGTATGTGGAAAAATATTGGGTGTGTGCAATCTATTGGTGTGTGCATGTATTGATAAATTCTCCTTAGATGGGGACATGAATTATCTCTCCATTATTGTATGTCCTTGAAGCTCTATGGTATTCAATAGGATTTTGTTTGGGATATATGTACATATCTCGTAAAAATGAACCTTCATAAAGCATTAAAACTTTAACAATGGCATACCCAATGTTACAGATAAATAAGGCTAGTATAAATACATGATGATGTGTGTATGGGGATAGACAAAGAGTACAAGAATGGGCCCACCTTCACATAATATTGTGCAATCTATTGATGTGTACATGTATGAAGATATTCTCCTAATATTGGGATAAGGATATGTGGACATATTTTAAAGAGGGGTCCAAAATAGCCTTGAAACTTATGCTATGTTTCTTTTCACGTGAGGATAATATAGGAGAGTATCAAAACAAACTCAAATTAAAGCTTATCTATGCTTTAAGAAATATAAAATTTTCTACTAATGTAGGATACCCAAATTAAATATATAACATACTTAAATCAAATAAATTAAGAAGTGCACAACATAGTCAAAATAAAGACCTAGACTAATAAGTATATATCATACTAAAATCAAATAAATTAAGAAATATAAAACACACTTACAAGGTATGTATAACCTTTGTGTCATTCCACCAATTCATTCCAATAAACCATGCAAATCTACTCTACTCTTTATGGTGTTGCTTGTATTTCTTCATGGTTAGGTCACAACCTTTCCATAATTTCTTATTTAATGGTCTACCCTCGTATTTGATTATATTTGATACCACAACAAGGTTAGAATAATGAATAATTTTCTTATGTATGCCAAAGTCCTTGAACAACTACACATTGTACTTCTTCATAGAGTGCCTTCTAAGCTATGTCCCAATAAAACTACAAATCATGTAGGATACTTAATATCTTCTCCATCTATGATAGGGGCTCCCAAATTTTTTTGTGTCAATATGATGATACAAATAATATGTGTGATTTATTCATTATATTTATTCACAATAATTATATAAACATGCCCTATATTGATTTGTGCATTTAGTAATGATTAATTTAATAAATTTAATAAATATTATAAAATAAGATAAAATGTTGATTTTTATTAAGTAATACATCTATAATACGTCGTTGAACTAGATCTAAAATATGGTCAAATTCAACTAGTGATCCCATCTTTGTGAGTTCTAGTGTCCCTAGAAGTGGTACATTTTGAGTCGGTTTAAAATTCTAGCACAACATTCATTAACCCAATTTTTTGAATCACACTCATTCAAAGTAAAAAATTAATACAAAGAACAAAATCATATCATATTCTTCAAATGAATAATCCATGAACTTTCATTTGAGCTTCTAAAATAGTAGATTTCACTTGATCTTGTCAATGTACAACAATTTTCATATAATGCAATATTAAATTTATCTACCGACCAATTTTTTTTATGAAATGTATACTTGCATTCATTACTTGGATCCATTATAGATGATGGATATTGCGTTTCACAACTTTGCACTATCTTTGTATTTCAAATCTTCCCATGCTAATGATCTTTTAATACATGCTCTTTCACCATAATGTTCCCATTTTCCATGCCCTACCTTGGAGAAATTTTATACGTGTTGAATACCACTCATCTTATGCATAATACTTAACCAATAGAACATCAATGAATTATTTAATTGTGATGTATAATTATCTGATTATATGATACGCTGATCAAATTTGATATTCATAATTCTCAAATTACTATAGAACATCTCAAAGAAACCTTTCATAAACTCTATTAAATGTAGCAATCATCACTGATCTATAAATGACACTCCTTGAAGTTATTAATATTTTCCTTTGTATTGTCAAGTGCATGAATAAATTATATATGTATAGATATATCAACTTGAGTGGAGTTGCAGTACTTTGATTGAATCTCATTCTATGGTTGTGACATAATTCTCTACAAATTCAACAATTGAAATAATTATTTGAAGATGAAACATGTCTAAATACATAGCTTGAATTGCAAGTTCAACCATCAACCTATATGAGTATTTCTTGCATACTCATACACTATATTCTCTCAAAAATTGGATATAACTTGATATATTGGTATTTTTTCACTCACTGATTAACATGTTTTCCTTTGTATTGTTCTTTAAAGTGCGTGCCACTTTCTTATATCTTCTAAAAATTACCATTTTTCCAATTGAATGTGTATTCTCCACATATACACAAATTTTTACACATGGAAAACCACCACAACTATCGCATATTCCATCCAAACACAATTTCTTGTAAAATATTTGTCCATCCACTCTTTCACATAAAATACTTGAAATAAAATCCCTTATTGATCTTAGAGGTGGATCTTTTATCGTACACTCTTGAAAAATATTATTAGTATGCAAATCTACACATATGTTGAAAAAATCATAATGATTAAAAAATTCAATGTGGACTCTATAGCAAGAAGTTGTGCATGTGTGATTTATTTTGACATAAAAAGGTTTTTTCATTTCAAAATATCTGACTAATTTTTATTTGAGAATACATATTTATAAATTTTTAGAAAACTTGTGTTTGAGTCATATCCAAAAAATGCTTTGTATGTGGCTCATAGTTTTGATAACCAATTCTCCTTTACACAATATCTCTTTTATTAGGTGAAACTCTTATGTTATTTTTCAAAAAATATCTAGTTAGCAATTTTTAAGGCTTCAATTATAACTTTGTATTTTCATGGGAATCTACCAATGAATGTTCATAGTTCATTACTATTTGAATCCTCAACTCTTTCAAACCTCCCAATAACTTTCATTAGCATTTTTCTATTTAATTTTAGTGCTTGACTTGTTTTCTTCATTAGAAAAGTTTTTTTTTTTGTTTACTTGCTATAATTGATGTAATTACATGTCATATAACATTACTATCTTTGGTATATGAAATCAAACCCACTCTTTCATATGCATTAATTAGATCTTTTACAATAGACTTTTCACTATTAGTATTTGATGTTCTTAGGCCAAGAATCTTCATTATGAGTCTAAACTTAAGGTTTTTCATCATTTGAAATGAAAATTTGACATCTTCTTATTTTATTTAGTTTTTCAAAAACTATTTTCTAAATATTATTAATATTTTCTACAAGCATGTTCAAAATTCTTATCAACCATTAGTTTTAAAATGTCCTCATCAATTTAAATTAGAAATTTATATTTTTTATACAAAATTTTAGGAAGTGTTCTCAATGGTAAAATTTCTTCATTACATGAATTTGTTTCATAATTATTTTGTTCATCTTTAAAATTTGGTATATTTATTGTGTTTCGAATAGGTTTATCAATAGGTGTAAAATCATTTTTGATAGTTTCATTATAAATCTAACTATTGTTTGAATAATTATTTCGATATCATATTGAGATGGGAAAGAGGATGTACCTTCAAATTCGGGATTCAATTTCTTTATTGCACAATTTTTTTACATTTGTTGTCTTTGTTGATCCAAGTTATTATTTTTCATACCTTGAATAGATTCTTCATGATCTAATTGAATTGACAATGATGAAATGTATTTATCTATGGTGTTCAATTTCTTACTTTCACAAAGTTGTCTCATTCTTTCTCTACTCTCACATTCTTGGCTTCACGTTCCTCCAATGTTTGAGTCTTTGGTCATTTCCTTGTCATGATATTGAATTATATAAATTACAAAGTCGTCTATTATTAGGATGTTGAATAAAAAATTGAGAATAGTCCAATCATAATATGAAAAAGCATGAAACCACAAGAAAAAAATCCATAATGAAAACCACAAGAAAATAATAATATGCAATATTAAGGACTATGATCCTTGAGATATCATTGATATGACAATTAGAGAGAAATTAAGAAATAACAAATAGGACATAACTAGCCATGTGGTAATTATGGTATCCATAAGTAATCCTTTCTAGCCTAAAGATAAGTAGGGCCATAAAATTGAATACCAAACATAATTTGGATAATGGTTGTCCTTAAAGTTGAAGATGAGATTGAGGTTGTATGATCATCAACATTTTGATCAACAACTAGGTCCATAACACTCTACAAAAACTTCTCATTGTAATAAATAGTTGTCAGGACTACTTTATGCTCTATTGGTGAATATGGTAGAATACACATAGGGCATAGGGGAAGGATAGATAAGGAAGAGATAGGAATAGGATAATGGGATGAATATGCTAAGGTGATTAGATATGGGTGTGTTTTTTGCAAAACATAGAAAAAAATCTTAAATGTCATGCATGCTCCCCATTAGGTATGTACATATTTCAATGTCAATCTAAAACAATGCCACTATAAACACCAAACTCTCTCTTACCTTTCTAACCATGTAATTTTTTCTACATTTCAAATACATTAAGGTTTTGATTTTGAATTTCTTTTGTCAATGTCTTCTTTTTTTGCTGAAAAATCATGTATGGTATTTTGGTTTCATTTTTTATCCGTTCATTCAATTTTGAAACAAATTACATATTTACATTCTAAACTCTATTGTATACACATTCAAAAAATTAACTTTCAATTAGTTTTTTAAAAAATAGAGAGTAGCATGCTCAATTTTTTATTATCTAGGATCGTGTCCACTTTGAATCAATAAAATATAATATATTAAAAAAAAATAGCAAAAAAATTAGGCACATGATGTTAACTAATTTTTCACTGAAGTAATTTTTGAAATACTAAATTTCTAAAAAATATAGGAGGAGCACATGAGATGTTGCATTGTATTTTCCTGACAAAAAGATGAGTACTTTGTGTGCTCTTATTTGAACCTCTTAATCTCCACCTTTTAAAAAATCAGTAATTTAGAAACTAGATTCTTAGCACTTCAACTCTTATTCTTGTCACATATTCAAATTTTGAGTGTGGCTAGATCTTCAATTTCTTATTCAAAATTATATTTTATTGATTTTTTTTAAAAGGTCACTTTGACCCCCTTTTGATCCCCCATTTCCATGAAGTTATCATTTGTTTCCTTAAAAATAAATAAATGTACAACTAACTAGTAAAAAAGCAAGTCTTCAACAAATGAAACCTACAATAAACTACTTAGAAGTTGGCTAAGCATATCTTTGAGAGGAAAAATACCTCAAAACTTAATTAAAATCAATAGCATACACATATAATCAACACAAAAATCAAGGAAAATAGTCAAAAAGTTATAAAGTCAAGGCATCATAAAAAAAAGACACAAATGACAAAATAAAGATAATGTAGAAAAACATAGACATCAAAATAAAGATAGTGTAGAAAAATATCGACATCAAAATAAAGATTTTACCTTGATCAGTAGATGCATTAAATGATGATGTAAAGAGATCACGCAAAAATGTCTAGATGTCAAAATAGACAACAAAAATGACAAACCAAAAATCTGCAAAATAAGAAAAAATGTTAGTAAAATATCCAAAATTGATAAAAACTTACAAACCTAGAGTTGTGAATGTTGAAACAATATGTTAGAATGTTAGCGACTAAAAAAAGTCCAAAAAACAAGAAATAAAAATGCATAAATGATGAAAATGACCAATTTAAGGTTAAAAATAGAAGTGTCACACCGTAAGACAAAAGCAACCCAAAAAGGTAAAAATAACAATATAGAAAGTGGACACATCGAGATAGACACTAGTCAAGGAACCTGACCTTGACCTACATAATAGAAGTTAGCACAAACTCAAGCCAACAAAATAAAGGTTAGCACAAACTCAAACCAACAAAATTGACAATCAGATAAGCTAATAGCAATGGAACTCTTTACACAAAACCCAAAAAGAAAACACTAAAATAAATGAAAATAATATCAGTGCACCTCTTAACACAAAACCAAAAAAGAAAATACTAAAAATAGTGATGAAAATAAAGGTTCTTAACCACATAGAGGCCTCGAACCACGGGGCAAAATGTTGTAGGAAAGCAGAGAAAACACAAGGGAAAACAAGGTGGTCATACAAACCAACAATTGAAAGATGGGGGAAACTTGCAATAAAAGCAATTCAACTTGAAACAAAAACATTAGAACTAGAAATCACACATTGGTGTGCAATGGGTATGCCAAAGAGATTTGGAAGGTCAATTAGGAAAAAAATTGGTCTATTTGTTGCATATATTTGTGCATTACATGAGGTCAATTGGTGGGTCATTTAGATAGAGATAGATGGAGAGATGGAAGAAGAAATATAGAGAGATAGAGATAGAGAATCCAGAATCAAAAAATCCGGCAGGACATCAAAGTCCGTCGAATCAAGGCGTCAAAATCGATCCAGAACATCAGGATCGATCTTTCGATCGATCAGACAATCCATCGAAGTTCGAAATCAAATTTCAAAGATCGAAATCAGAAATATCAAAGATCTCAAATAAATCGCGTCAGGATCAAAGATCAATCCGCTCGATCAGGATCAAAAATCGTCAAATCGTCAGGATAAAGACAAAAAATCGCGTCATCAAGATCCTCGAAATCCCGACAATCCCGTCAAAGATCCAGATAAATCGATCCGAAAAGGTCGAAAGAATATTCAAAGGATCGTCGACAAAGAACTTTTTAGAAATAGAGAGATGACAAATAAGTAGATAGATATAGAAAGAGGGAGTGATAGGGAGGGAGGGAGAGAGAGGGACATAAAAAAGGAGAGATATGGATAAAAAGAAGGGGAGAATTTTCAAAAATTTTACAAACTCATGAACTTTGTGACTTTGAGAACTTTACAATTTTCTCTACTTTTCATTAAAACTTCAACTTCTTAATCCTTTGTCATATTTCAATATCTCTTTCCCTCTATATTTATCCTTGTTGTCTATCTTTCTCTCTCGTTTATCTCTCTATCTATCGACTTCTTTCTTTAAATCATTTGTCTCTCTATATATCTTTATTTGTATTTATATTCCTCTCTTTATCCCTCTTTTTATATTCCTCTCTCCCTCTTTTCCTCTTTCTATATCTCTCCCTCTATATTCTTCTCTCTCTATATATTTATCTTTCTTGTTATTTACTCTCTTTGGAACATCTCTCTCCCTCTCTCCCTCTCTCCCTCTTTCTATTTTTCTCTTCATATATCTTTCTCTCTTTCTCTTTTTCTATTAATCTCTCTCTCTCTCTCTCTCTCTGTTTTATTCTATTCCTTTAACTAACTATTTCTCCCTCTCTATCTCTCTACATTTATTTTTATCTCTTTCCCTCTATATAACACTTTCTCTCACTTTATCCTTCTCCTCCACTTCATCTCTCTCTATTTGTCTATTTGTTTCTCTCCCTCTCCTCTCTCTTGTTTGATTATCGAGATTATCGACTAATGACATCATTTGTCCAAAAGCTAGCTTTGGTAATACAATTGTTCATATAATTAGCTCAAGATTGGCCCAATAGTTTTCCTCTTCTCTCTTTAATAAGATTCCAACAATTTTAATGTTCCTCTGGTAAAATTAAACCCAAGTTGGAGGTATATTTTTGATCTACATGGTATAAAATAAACATAATTTTAAATTAAATATGCAAAATATGGGAACTAAATTGGCACATATATATTATAATTTATCAACACATATGAAAATATAAATTTTAATTATTATTTTTGTTATCCTCAAATTCAGTGTGCTCAATTTGTGGGATAACCCCTACGAAACTTGTTCATTTTGTAGCTCATACACTCTAAGCACACAAAATGAGGCAAATTGCATTGGTCCTCGTGCATGGTCCCCCATCCTCAAAAATTCATTATGAGCATTAACCTTTGTTAGTTCATCAAAATTCGCATTTTACACCAAGTTGTGAAAATTTAGTTTTGGGAGTTAGAAAACACAAGTCACATGTAGAAGCTCTGTTTTTCACCGCTCTTACATATTTCATGCCTTGGTCATTTTTTGGCACATGTAGGAGCGGGGTTTTTTAGCGCTTCTACATGTCAAACCACAAGTCATATGTAGGAGCTCTGTTTTTCACCGCTCTTACATATTTCATGCCTTGGTTAATTTTTTGGCACATGTAGGAGCGGGTTTTCTTAGCTCTTCTACATCTCAATTCTCAAGTCACATGTAGGAGCGTTGATTTTTAGCACTCTTACATATTTCATGCCTTAGTTATTTTCTGGCACATGTAGGAGTGGGTTTTTTTAGCGCTTCTACATCTCAAATCTCAAGTCACATGTAAAAGCTCTGTTTTTCACCGCTCTTACATATTTCATGCCTTGGTCATTTTTTGGCACATGTACGAGGGGGTTTTTTAGTGCTTCTACATCTCAAATCTCAAGTCACATGTAGGAGTGTTGATTCTTAGCACTCTTACATATTTTATGCCTTAGTCATTTTCTGGCACATGCAAAAGTGCTAATTTTCACCGCTCTTACATATTCCATGCAGAAGCTTCGTTTTTCACCGGTCTTGCATATTACATGCAGAAGCGCTAATTTTCACCACTTTTACATATGACATGTAAAAGCTCCATTTTTCACCACTCTTACACTCAAGTGTCCTTCCCATGTGTAGAAGAACTGATTTTCACTGCTCTTACATATTTCATGCAAAAGCTTAGTTTTTCATCGCTCTTACATATTACATGTATAAGCTCCATTTTTCACCACTTCTTACATATTACATGCAGAAGCTCCATTTTTCACCGCTCTTACACTCAAGTGTCCTTCCCACATGCATAAGCGTTGATTTTCACCACTTTTACATATGACATGTAAAAGTTTTGTTTTTCACCGCTCTTACACTCAAGTGTCCTTCCCACATGCATAAGCACTATTTTTCACCGCTCTTACATATTTCATGCAGAAGCTCTATTTTTCACCGCACTTACATATTCCATGCATAAGCTTTGTTTTTTATTGCTCTTACATATTTCATGCAGAAGCTTTTTTTTTCATCGCTTTTACATATAATATGATGAAGCACTGATTTTTAGCGCTAAGAATTTGAAGATGAAGCTTTCTCAATAGCTTTAATGAACAAAATGATGGATTTCCAACTTATTTTAGATTTGAAAGGTATCAGAAAGCCTTCAATCACATTAGAGGAGTCAATCTCAAGAATACTTGTCATCTCCAAAGTACACTCTAATGCCAGACAGTGATGAAGTGCACGCCATCATGAAGTTTTCATGAAGAAAGATGTTGAAGAAGGCCAAATTTTGCCTTAGATTAGATTTCCCAATTTTAGCATTTTTCATGCTTTATGTAAATAAGTTTTGATATTTTACATGTCATTTTGCAAAATGTAATTACATGTAAAAAAATATGTTCTTCTATAATTATGGACAATATTTTTGAATAAGTCAACTAGTTAATTAGGAATTTCCTAGATTAGCTCTCCTCTCCCATCTATAAATAAGAGAGGATTCTATTGTAATGGTGACCTTTTATCTTTTGCAACAAAGTGTTGCCCAATTGAGAAGTAAACATTGAGACTTTGAGTTCATCTTTGTGGATCTAAATTTTTATCAATAAAGAAGTGAAGTTGCATACCAAACTTTGTGTTGGAATCAATTATCTTTTGATTTGATTGAATTGGTAGTGATTAGTGATTGAGATCTAAAGGGATTTGAGTGAATTTGTGTAAACTTTGAGTTACACTTGTTACTTAAATTTGTGACATTGTTGAATACTATTGGTGAATTCTCTACAAGAATTTGTGCTTGTATTTATTCATGTTGTTCGTGGAATTGTTGTGGAGTATCTAGAAGACTTTGTGCTTTTAATACAATTATGGTTACATATCTTAAAGGATTCATTGGTGAAAGCTATAGAACGACTTTGTGCCTTCGTGAATTGTTCTTATTTTGTTACTTATTATTATGATATTGGTATTCCTAAGCTTTGCTTTGACAAGATAGGAATATTGGGATTACTGCTTAATTTTTGTTTAAAGTTGTGCCGCATCAAGAACTTAAATTGTGAAACATTGTAAAACATGTTCTCTGAAAAAAGAGAGAATCATGAATGTGACACACCCCATATAGTTATTTTAATTATCTAAATAGTTTTACTTTAGTTTCAATAAGCAGTAAGAAGGGCGCCTCCCCTTTCTAAGAGGAGAGATTATATCTTACACAACTGTGGTTGAAATCAAAGGTTTTGTAATCTGTTTGAAGGAGATTACATAATTTTCACCCAACAATTTCTTCATTTTATCTTACATTCGTTGAGTTCATCATTTTTAGCATATAGTAAGGTAATGCTTGAGTTCAATTATGAGGTTGTTAAGTGATTTTTTGTGCACAACCTATTGATTGAGAGGTCTTAAAGATGAATTATTGAGTTATTAGGAAAATTATTATGCCCCAATTGTAGCTCCTCATAGACATGTGTCATCTTTGGATTATTGACATGAAATGGGTGCAAAATTTAATCTCTCTTATCTCTCTCTTTTTCCATTTATATATCTTATATCTTCTCCCTCTCTCTCTCTCTCCCTCCTTTTTTCTAACTCTCTCCTCTTATATATATATCTTTCTCCTCCTCTCTCTCTTTGTTTTGTCTCTCTCTCTCTCCATATCATATTATCATATTTGGATCGTTGACACAAAATGGATGATCAAGAGTTAATCTCTATCTTTTTTTTTTCTTTTTTGATCTCTCAAGTTCCCTTTATCTCTTCTATCTCTATCTCTCTCAACTAACCTATCTCCCCCCTCCTCTCTTTACATCTAGATATCTCTATTTCTTTTAACTTTTTGTCTTTCTCTACTTCTCTCTCTCTATCCTTGGTATTTAATTCTCTTTCCTCTTCTCCCCTTCTCTCTTTCTCTATCTACATTTAATTTTTTCTTTTTCTTTATTTTCCCATCTCTCTTTCTCATTTATCTCTTTCTATCCTTCTCCATTTCCCCTATTCCAAATGTAAATGCACTTTTTTTCAGTATTACTTGTAGTGTAAGATTAAAAGTAAATAACATTTTGTTTTCAATTTAGTAGTGGAAATATAAATTCTTGACACTATTAGTTAGTACATAGAGAAAGTTTCCATTCCATCTTAACTATAGTTTAATTTTTAATGGTTTTTTTTATGTCTTATTTTTCTCAATTTTTTTAATGTTTTATATACATATATTAACCTTATTTTTTTCTAAACATGGTTAATACTTGGGTTTATTAATGAATAATTGACACATGTAAAAGTTGCATACAAATATCTCATAACTAAATTTGAGAGATTATTTTAAAAGAATAATCATGTATGCTAAATCCTTTATGTGACATAGTTTGTAATTGATTTGACTTGAGTCATACAATTTTACTTTGCTAGCTTTTATTATGTATCGCTCTCTATGTGCCTATATTTCCCTCTCCCCCTCTACCCCCTGCTCCATATATATATTATATATCTTACACACTCATTTCTTCCTCTAGCCCTCTCTCTTTCTCGCTATATCTCTTACCCTTATATTTATAGAGCTCAAGGTGACCTTTGAAGTCCATGTGTAGGGAATTCTATCCTCCACCATGATAATTCTATCCTTTAGAAACATTACCTCCACCTCTTTCTTCTTTGGTATTTTTTTCCCTATAAGATTTAGTTGCATGGTGGATCCATTTGAGACTACTATCAATGTTATGAAAATTTCATAAAATTTGTGAGATTTTTCCTCATTGTGGATGGGGAATCTTTCTTGCAAAGGGCATCTTCTCCTTCTCTTCCACTCGCATTCTAATTTGAGGTTTCTTAGATTATAAGGGATTACAAAGCAAATGAATGCCCTTAAAGTTGTATGTAAATATCAATCTAACTTTTAGGTTATAGTTTTTTCAATTGTTTAGAAAATCTGTAAGTTGAAATTAAATTTAAATCCCATTGGCAAACTTATTACTTAGATATGTAATTGTTGAATCGAAGCCCCAAATTTGAATGCTTTTTTTTTTTATAGTTAATCTCTAGTGATTACAATACATTAGTGAGAGAGCTTGGTGATGTGAATCAAAATATTTGAGTCTCAATCTTGCATATGTAGAGAGTTTCAGATACCTACGGGGAAGCCTCTAGTCCATTCCTTGACGAAGCTACATAAAGTGTTATATAAATTAAAAATAACTAAATCCAATAATAATTGAGATTGACTTATTGAGTTGCACGCTTCCAGAAATAACTGAGATTGACTTATTGAGTTGCACGCTTCTTGAACTATCTGAGCCATGAATCTAAGAAACATATGGACCAATCAATTTTATTTTCTTTTATTTTTTAAGATGAGTAGTAATCATTAATTCACACACACACACACACCTTTCTTTCATTCTCTATTTTTCCTTTCTCTCTTTCCTTCTCTCTTCCCTCTATTTTCTCTATCTCTCTCTCTATCTATCCACCACCTTCCACCCCTTCCATTTCATCTCTCTACAAGACTAGTTAAATCATTAAATTTTCTATATACTAATTTAAATAATATATTATGTAGAAATATATACATATTATATATTATATGTATATTTAATTCAAATAATATTACATATATTAAGTTCAAATACTATTATGTATAAAATTATGTATCATATATGATGTTTATATTTATAACATATATGTAATAATAAATACAATTTAAATATTCTTTAGTAAAATAAATATATATTTAAATAATAAATATAAAAAGATACTAAATCTATAATATATTTATTATTTTAATTAATATTATACATAAAAAATATAGAATATATATTTCTATATTATATAGAAATATAAATTATATATATAAATAAATATTCAATATATATTATAAAAATATATAATATGTAATGAAAAATAAATATAACAATTAAAATTATACAAAATATAATATATTGTAATAATTGAATTTACTAATTTATATAAAACTCAAAAATGTTAAAAAAAAAATGGGCATTAACGTTCACTTTTTAAAACACGTGCAGTTGTATACATGTTTTTGAGGGCAATATTTTACGAAATTATTCCATTTTATGTGTTTTAATGGTCAACAAAAAAGCAAGAAATGGTATATGAAAATTTGTTTACACCCGCCATTCACTAACGCTCCCCTCAGACAAAGCGCTCGAAATGCCTTCGAAACCCTTTCCAAATTTTGTGTTCGACTTACTGCATTTCTTAAGACCCAAAATCCTTGTTGGCTCTGCGGCAAAACCCGTCTGACTGTTTTCGCCGGCTGTAGATTCGAAAAAAAATGACCGGCTTCTAGAAAAGTATAAATCCACACTGACAAGAATTAACGGTGCAGATATATTCAATTGTCTTGCACTGTAAGTAGATGATACTGATCATTGATTGACTAACTCAGCTTGATCGATCACAGGGAACGCCTTTGGCGTGATAAAACAAGATGGGAACTGCTGGTTCGGGTCATTCATAATTCACAGAGCATAGACATCGCAGAAAATAAGAAAGGACAAATGTGGAGTATATGCAGCGTGCACAGAGTGGAGGCATCAACCTATAGATAGGGAATCATAAGTAGCGTTTAAAAAGACTTAAGAGAAAATTTATTGTAATCCGACCATCTCAAATAGATGTAAACTATGATAAATAATAATTGTAGAACCACTTACAGGTAATTGAACATTCAAAATCAAGGGCATAGATGGACACGGAAGAAGGGTTTCCTGTATGGAAGGCGACAAGGCGAAAGGTGAGTCTAGACGCTCCCTTCTTTTCTCTCGGTCATGCTAAACAGGTTCGATTTCTATTTGTACTTCCTCTGCTTCCATTTATTGTGTTTTGAACCAAATAATATTGAAATGGGGGCTCAAAATAGAGAAATTAATTTGCATTAATGTTGGCTGGTTTACCAAGCCAAACAATTAAAAACAATCTACATTCAAAATTACGCTGAAAGAAAAGCCTCAGGAGTCGATACTTTCAATTCAAGCAATTGTTAGTGTATACAATCTTTGAAAAAACTGCTATAACCATAGCTACTGAAGGAGAAGAAAATGTGCCCGTGTTTCTTAAAAAACAAATCCCGCCTGTTTTCAGTGGCCATTGTTTGCATTACTGTTAGCTGGTTTATTCAAAATTATGCTGAAGGAAAAGTCTCAAGAGTCGATACTTTCAATTTAAGCAATTATTAGTGTATACTGTCTTTGAAAAAGCTGCTATAACCATTGCCACTGAAGGAGAAGAAAATGTGCCCGTGTTTGTTAAAAAACAATCCCGCCTGTTCTCAGTGGCCATTGTTTGTTTTTTAGGATTTCGAGTGTATACGGTCTGGTCTTATTGCTCCTCGCCATTCATTAATGCAGTTGCTCTCCACCATAGTGCCTGATCACATAGCTCTCACAAGATATATGTTGGTAGCAGAAGGTGTGGGTACAGCAGGGTCGACGGGAGCTGGATCTTCCAGTTTAATTCACACCACAATTGCATGGAGGGTCTGCAGCGGCAGTGGTGACAGGATTTCTTTGTTTTGATTTTTTTTTTTAGCTTTAGGTTTAACTGATAATTATTTAATGTCATTTAGTTTTTAAATTAAAATAATATTAATATTTAAAACTTTGTTAAGTTTAAACGCTTCACTTTTTCTATACGTAAATTAAAGTTAAATTATTAATACTTGATAGTTAATATATTTACAATTAGGTTAGATTATAATTTTTAAATTTTAGTATTTTTAAGTTTATTTAAAATTTAAAATTTGAGTAATTTTAAGTCTTTAAGTTCATTTAAGTTTTAGTGTTTTTAAGTTTATTTAGATTTTAGTAATTTTAAGTCTTAAGTTCATTTAAGTTCAAGTATTTTTAAATATATTATAGTTATATATTTTAATTTAATGTATATTTTTATACTGTATCCAGCTGTACCAAACCTGGGAAAAAATCTGCCATACTGGTGTTCCTGAACCCCGAACTTGTACTTGTGCCCATAACTGAACCAGCAACTTAGATTTTCATCTTTGAAATGGGCATTGTGAATGTCAAAATATTTTAGGAGGCATTAATGTAATTTATTTACCAGAGAATTTTGATTATCTTTACTTGAAATTAATGAATTATAAGATATAGCTTTTTTTACCGCAGAACTGACCAATAAATTTAATGTTATTTAGGCATGGGCATTTACTTTAGTAAACTTCTCTAATGGGAAGTGCAAAGTATCCTTTTGGCTCATTTGATTTCCTCCCTGCTTTACAGATGGAACTGCAACGAGATCAAGAGGAAGGAGAAGACAAAGAAAGATCCAAAAGAGTACGGTGTGGCCAAGGATTTGAAAGTATTGAAGATAATAATAATGTTGATTTAGACATATTTGATTCTGAAAAATTTGCCTTAAGTTCTCCCTTTACTGGGAAAATATTTGAAGAAGGCTCTGAAGTGCAAGGCAAAGATTCTTGGAAGGAGGGGAAAGAGATGGATAAATACATGCCAAACAGAAAGGATAAGACCTCTTCTTCATATCTGCTTGGAAGTGCTCACGTTCTGTTTTCACCGTCGTTGGAACCTGTATCCACTTTTGCCTTAAATTAGTTACTGGAATACATTTTGTTTAAAAATTTTTTTCGGTTAAAAAATGCAGATTGACATGATGTGTGTGTACATTTCTGCTATTCTTGAATGCACTGAAATTTAGATTTGGACCATTTGGTTGGTCAAAGCAAGCCATAAATCTTTACATTGTGACTGCATTTTAATTCTATGAATTTCGAACTTTACTTGTTTTTTCTTTATATTGTGGAATGTTAACAAAAGTTACAGATAGTATGAGCTGAGGCAATACCAAAATATCATTACTACATTAATCCCACACTGTATGGAACCAGAAGGAAACATACTAAGACTGCAACTTGGCAGCCTCTATCAAAGTACAGATTCAAAAACTCACTAGTCAGTCATCAAACTTGGTTTGTAGTAGATTTATTTAAAACAGATTTGAGGATTCCTTTTGAATGACTGTCTCAACACCTTATCGAGCCAGGAAATGTCAACGAAAGGATCACACTCAGCCAGAGTGGCTTCAGCCTTATGATCAATGAATTTCACAATATTTCTGTCCTCTCTTTTCTTCGGAGCAGCCTCAATCTCAGCAAACTGACCAAGGGCAGCATCGACATTGCAATCCTGAACATCAACAGAATGGAGATCGGTTTCCAATTCATCTTTACAGTCAGATGAGTAGAAACAGTTAGGACACCTCCACATGTTGAGCAATTCACATCAGGAACAATATTAGGGCAAATGATCCTGAGCATCCTAATGCAGAATAATGGTTCCATGAGAGAAAATTTTGAAACTTCTTTGGAAGTGACATGCAAAGCGATAGTAGAGAGAATGGCCACATGATAATAGTCTGTAAGTGACATCCTTTTACCTTGAAAGTCCTCATTGTTGCTTGCCTTCCATAAAAACCACAAATTCTCGGTAGACACAGCAAGCTGTAAACACCTATAAAACTTATTCAGTCACTTACTAGATTAATCAAACCAAACAGAATATCAAACCAAGAAATATAGCACAAATCACCCGCCCTTTCAAACAAAACTCCATACAGCTTTAGCAAATTTTACAATTAAAAAAATAAAATATGAAGACAACTTTAAGCCACATTGCACAGAGAGCAAGGACCTACTCAAAAACCTAAAGAAGAGAGAGTGGAACCCACAACCAGCTTTCGATGCAGAAACAACCACTTAAAGGAGGACTTCTTAGGTCCAACAACAGAAGACCAAATGTATTCTAGTTTACAATGCCATTTCTTAGGGGACAGGTCAAGACCCCTCTAAGCATTCAATCTATTACAAAGCTCCTGAGAGAAAGCAAGCTTGCCACACAAAGTTATTTGAGGCCTCTATCAAGGGAGGGCCCTCAACTCACTCACATTATTCCAATTATCAGAATTAAATGAAAGGTCAATTTTGGGAGAAGTTTTTAGGACTTAGCCAAAGGGAATAAGTCTTCCTTTGAGATCTAGGAATCTTGAATTCAACTTAATGTCCTCCCAAGAAAGGAGAGTCATTGTTTAAACACATTTGCAAAGCATTGGATACTTTTAGCAAACCGCTATATAATTGAACAATCTCTCAGAAGAGAAAGTGGAGCGCTATTACAAGTCCAAGCAAGATTCCACCAAAGAGATCTAAATCCCTGTCAACTGTTTCCTCCCTTTGAGAAGACTTCATGCCCAACTAGAAGATGTCTCATGATTACTAAGTTTCCCAAATACTGTGAAATACAGGTGAAACAGCTGGCATAACTTTAAAAGATCCAAAGAACAGATCAAGGAGATGGAGCCCCTTTTAGTCCCTCTTTTTCCTAGAAACATGACTAGCACCTTCCAAGGGCTCTAAGTATCCGTTTGACAGCCAAGATAATACCTTGAATCTGAAGATTCTGAAGACCAATATTGCCCAGTCTCTGCAGAAGACAATGCCAGTCATAGGCCACAACATGACTCTTTTTTATTCCCTTTGCCATGTGACCACAAAAAAATCCCTAACCATCTTCTGGATTCTCTCAACATGTGATTTACAAAACAACCAAGCGGAGGCAGTGTATAGTTTAAGAAGAAATAACTTTTTGACACACTTGCACTCTTGCACTCTACCAGTAAGGGAAATCAGGTGATGTTGCCATTTGGTAACCTTCTTATCAGTCTTATCAAAGATCCACATCCACATATCATCGAGTGAGGGAGAAAGAGCAAAAGGGATGCTTGAATATCTAACCAGTTCAGAAGGACCACCCTCCTAGTCAAAATCACCAAACTACCTCAGGAGAAATCCAGACCAACTTATGACCAAGGACTTATTAAGGAAGTTTTAGATCCAAAAGCAGAAGAATCAAGCCCAAGTCTGAAGTTCAAGAGGGAAAAATTATTCAGGTTAAGAACAGGAACAAACAAGTGTCATCTGTGAACTGAATGTCCAACAACTCTGAATGATCTGACAATCTAATGCCTTTAATGTGGGGACCCTAAGAGGCATCTCTCAAGAAATAGTGCAAGGGTTCAGCAGCAAGCACAAACAAAGTAGTGGCGAAGGGACACACTTGCTTAATGGAGCTTTGCAAAACGTAAGGTCGAAACAGGTGCCCATTAACATTGATTTGTGTTGAGGTAAAGGCTTAAACAATATCACCACGATTCTATATAACTGATCCTGTAAACCAAGAACTTTCAACATCAACATAATAAACTCCATTCAATTCTATCATATGCTTTTTCAAAGTCAAGCAGAGCCATAGAGGCATTTTGACCTTAATCTCTATCCCGAGCCATCCTTTCTCAGCTAGTAATCAGATTATCTAAAACATATTTGCTTTGAACGAAACTGATTTGAGTACAGGAAAGAGTGTTAGAAAAAATATTATGAAGTCTAACAGTCAAAGCCCTAGCCAAAATTTTATATGAAACATAGAGGCATTTTGACCTTAATCCCTATCCCAAGCCATCCTTTCTCAGCTAGTATTCAGATTATCTAAAATGTATCCGCTTTGAACGAAACCGATTTTAGTACAGGAAATAGTCTTAGAAAAAATATTATGAAGCCTAACAGTCAAAGCCCTAGCCAGAATTTTATATGAACCATTAAGGAGAGTTAGAGGTCTCCAATTTTTGATTTGATATTTATCCCCATCCTCAGGAACGAACTTGATGATACCTCTGTTTATATCTTCACTAAGAGAGCAGGCAATGCACAATGCCAGGAGATTTGTCCTCTTTCAACCTATCAATCACCAAGTCAGTTTCCTCAGTAGAAATATGAGCTTCAAGAGCACTAGCATCCTTCTCAGACAACTTACAATGCACACTTCTATTACAGAAATCATGTCTGTTAGAGACTTTCTCTACACTATTCAAAGAGAAAAATTACCATATAGAAGGGGAAGAAGATCCTTCTCATCTCCTCAGGTTCTATACAAAGAATTCCACCAACCTCAATGACATAAATTTTCTCCCTAACATGCTTAGCCTTTTTCACCATTCTTAAACCAAGTCAATCAAATCTCTATAACCTACAGCTTCAAAACAAATAGCTCCAGGAAAATCTTCCTCAGATTTAACAGAAATCAAAACTTGTGTATATAAGTAAGAGCACATCTATTATTTTCCACTTTTAAACATGGGGAAGCAAAAACCCTTTTCTGCATGTAGAAATTCTGCAGTTGAGTCCGCTGAGGAGTGGTATGAGTCCC
The DNA here is from genome assembly GCA_007258455.2 of Sequoia sempervirens. Lineage (NCBI taxonomy): Eukaryota > Viridiplantae > Streptophyta > Pinopsida > Cupressales > Cupressaceae > Sequoia > Sequoia sempervirens. The sequence continues at coordinate 16,637 of VDFB02079240.1, read as the reverse complement.
CACATTGAGGGGAATAAGAACAGGGAACCAAGAGAAGGCTCGAAAAATAGACCTACTCATACTCCAAAATGGTCAGGTCAAAATCCCTCCTGTATGTAAACTTTTAAAAACAACCAGGAATAAGCCCTTTTGAACCATTCTGCAAAAAGTGACATATATCCACAGTTTTCTCCCCACACAGAAGCTAACTAGACATTAAAAAAAGTCCTAGAAGGAAGGGATTCTTTATTTAATGAAACAAAGAAAATGGATACATATATTTAAATTTATCCTCTGCCTTCTTAACAGTATCCACCAGGATGAACAAGCAGAGTTTTTAGAATTAAAGAAAGGCACTTACCATTTCTTGTTTTTCCTCCCTCTGCATGGCTTCCTTTGCCACCTTCACCAAGTTTCCCTCCATTATCTTCCACTGTAGCAAAATCCCCTGTGCCTAAAATAGACAATTCTTCACCATACATGGCTCGCTTAAATGATTTCCTGCTTCCCTCCACCTTTGCAGCTTTCTTACTGCCTAAGCAATTAATATTTTGCTTGTCCATACTCTCAATAACAACACCACTGCCTTCACTCTCACCTTCTCCATCACCTTTGTAAGCGGTTCATCAAACATAAGCTAAAATCAAATTCAAACTAAGCTTTCAGGAGCTTTTTAATATGGGGCAACAAATGAATGCAACTTGTGGACCAAAAATGAAACCACTGGTCAAGAAAAAATACAACAAAAGAAAACAAAAAAAGTGAGTAACAAGTACCCCTAAAACACATAACAAACATCCTAGACACAAAACTGATAAGACCAAGGATGCAAAGGGCACCAAGAGTACTGATTTGCACAAGGAAGGAGGAGAGTTGAGCTCTCATGGAGAATGACTGTTGGTCTTCACAAACCAGCTCAAGGCCGCTCTCCATTCTCTCCATAGTGGGAAAACGAACTTCTCTTGCTTAATTACTAGTACAGCTGACTATAAAAATTTCTAAACATGAAGGAGAAATGATTGGGCATTGGAGCAATGGGTGATAATCCCACATGACAGAATTTAATTTATAAAATTGTTGAGCCCATTGAACTACATTTTGATTACTTTCACAATTGCATTGGTAATATCGTTTGCCTTCTCAAGGATAGAGCCCCCCAGGGTTCTTTTCCATTCCTCTCTTTATGTTGGATGTCTAATAAACTTTTTTGTTTACTTTGGGTAATGTACTGTTTAGACTTTAGATATCTGAATGGGCATGTCTTCATCATACTTGAATGGAAATCCTATTGCAAGTGACAGTGACCTTTTGATCTCTGTTAAAACTGTTGTGGAACTAAACATAAAATTTATAGTGATGCTATTACTTGATTAAGTATGACGCTCTTTGACTTGTTGGATTGCTAGCTGCTGGCTTGTAATCACCACAATTGATATGGATTTAAGTGATTAAGATTTAAGTTGATCAATCATTTTTCAGAGTCTTTAAGTTTAATGCATGATATTTATGTAAGATGAACGAGTTGGTCTTATGTTAGATAGCCTGGCTTGTTCTTTTCCTCACACTTCAGATGCATTCTGTTTTACTGTTTTCTTCTTAATTGTTACACAAATAATATTTGGATGCTGCTGTACAAATGATAGGAAAGGAACCTCCTACATATTTTTGTGTTGAATTGTTTAGTTTGTATGCTTTTTGTTGACTTATTTGTTGCATGTTCAATTCTTTTTTTTAATCGACATTTAGCTTCTAATTAATATGTGGCCATTTGTATTTCGTACGATGAATTGGTTTCTTGACTTGTCCCAGGAGGAATCAAGATACATTGATGGAAGTGAGTTCTTATTGATACAAGATAATGAGAGAAAAGAAAAGAGTTCATTGTCAGAACAAGAAGTTTTTGGTATGGTTCCTGCTTATTTTGCATTTCTTTTTGATGTAAAAAATCTCAAATAATCAACCTGAGGGAGACTTGTTTAATCTTGTGTGTTTTGTATTTTCTTCTGCACAGGAAGGGATGTTGTACAGTCTGTATGGGATGCTTGGCAACGGATGGATGAAGAAGCTATAGATAATATTTTAGTGACAGCCTGCGAAGAAATTCTGAAGATCCCATTTAGTCCGAATCAGTATCACTGCATAAACTTTGCATATATCTCAAAAAAGATGCCAGAAGCATTTAGCTTACCAAAAGTGTACAAGGTAGTCAAATTTGCTAAACCAAAGGAGTGCCATATATTTTGCACTCACTTTCCACTTCTTTTGTCTTATAGCTCTTATTGGAGTTTTTTTTGTTAAATTTTGTAAAGATGATTACACTATCTAGAGTATCATGGCAAATAATAATATCAACATTCTTGTAAATCTGATGTAGAAAACACTTATGAATATTCTATAGTAAATCTGATATATAGAACTAATTAAAATGGACCCCAGTAGGATAAAAGAAAGCACCAAATTAACTGCCAACCATTTCTTTTATCTTTCTATCAAATTACTATTTCCCATTGGAAGCTGACAATATAGAGGTTACTCATTTTTTCTTAAGAGGCCACAGGATCATGTGCATGTTGCTCTGTCAAATTATTCCTGTCAGAACTCTTCCAACATGAAACTGAATTTATATTGACCGTTTGTCTTTCTAGTGCATTTGAATTGAGTCCTTCACTCTTTTGTATAAAGAAATAGAGAGAAGAATATATTCTAATTACAGGTAGATCCTTCGCAAAAATGTTTGGTTCTACCTATATTTATTATTAGCACTTATAAGTACTTATTCAATTATTATTACAGAAGCAGCATTGTTTACAATAAGTTGCCAACATTGGTCATTGCCCATCTCCAACTGAATAGAACCTGCAGAATGGCCACAGACAAGATGAGTTGAAGTACAAAGTCATAAGGCTTCTCTCCTTGACTTCAAGAACATTATTCAATGTACTCCCTTGAAGAAGACCAAGATTGGGGAACAAAAATAAAGTATGAAGGATTCTTGGGTGGTCCTGCATGATTAAAAAATCCAGAGTCAGGCCTGTAAGCAACAATCAAGTATGGATGAAAGTAAGTGCAACGGTATTGATTAAAATGTATGGTTTCTGGATACTTGTGTATTCAAGCATGTCATACAACACGGATTTTCTTAAAACCTGGAATGAAGATGTAGAAGGTAAAATGGTCCTCATTATAGTTGAATCCTAGCCTATCATGGTCATGAATGTTATATCAGTATATTAAATCTTTGCATAACTGACTGAAAGAGCTTACCAATGCATCAGATGACATGAAGCCGAGGCATGCAGTGGAAAGAGGAGAGCAAAGGATTAGAAAGACAAAAACAGAGCTGCTTTCATTCCATAAAAGAGTATTTAGTCATTATATCTTCCCATTCCAGATTTTCATTGACAAACGAAGAGAAGGTTTACTGCAGGTTTTCAACAGATTTCCAGAAGGGGTTCATTGTTGGAGGCGCCTTTGAAACTTATTGTAGGTTTCCATCAACATACCAGCATTGTCTTCCATCCTCAAACACCTATGACTGACCTTTTTCAGATTTCTGATTATTCAAAATTTCAAACGGCAGTAAGCATCAGTTTTTCAGACTTGTAGGGTTTTTAAGGGCTAATTTCTGTAAAAGGAGGACTATGTGATGGTTTTCAGCATTGGCACTCTGTGTTCCATAATTCCTCATGCACCAGGGTTTCACAACACTCAATTTGCAGATTTGTTTAAGGTAGCTAGGATTTGAAGGATTTCATTATGAAATATCACTTCTGAATCATGGAAGCTCCATCCAGGTTGGTGTGCAAATAACTGAAGGTCAGCGACACAGAGCTAGGGCATGTGAACATATAAGAGGTTGATTTGGAGGATAGGATCAAGAGTGGCAACAAAATCACCAAGAGGTTGCAAGCTAGTGGGCTCATCAAAGCCACTTCTTTTCCTTTCTCTGCTCACAGTCAAGAATTTGTAATTGCTTGCACCAAGTATTATGACCCCAAGAAGAGCGAAATCTGTACAGTAAGTGATCGTGTCCCTCCTAAGTTTGATGTTGATTCCATGGAAATGCTTTCAATTTGTTGCCATATGACGTGTGCAAGACATAAACCTCAAAAAGTGAGGAAATATGGAACAAAAAACTTCAAGAGTGTCAAAAAATAACTTGGAAGAGATTGGTTGAAGGAAGCTAAGTGGTCGAAAGGCTTTACAAAGTTGAAAAGAAGGAATGAATTCAATGACGAGTTCTCTTTGCTGATCACTTTGCTAAACTGAATAATTGGGCAAGAAGCAAGATTAGTCAAACCTTGGATGTTCTTCATCATGAGCTCCATTTGAGAGGGCAAAATCCACTTTTGCTGGGGTTTTTTGATCAGTGATTGTATTTACAAGTAGTTGTCAGAGTTTTAGCAAACCTGCAAATTCCACATGGTGTCCTATTTGGTCTATTCCATGGCAAAGACCAGATTCTTTTTTGTTCACTAGAGTGTCAAGGTTCAATACTACACAAGTCTATAGATACCTACCTCCATTAGAGGACTATGAATTACTAAAATACTACTGTAGGTGAATGATGCATTCTTGATGCATTTGGTGAGGAAGATGAATGAGCAGCATCACATCATGATTTCAGAGCAAGCAGGGTAGTGATTTTTGAGTGGACTGATTGGTTTATACAGTTTCCAACATTTTGCTTACATGCTTCTGAAATACCCCAGTGATCACAATGGTGTATTGTAGTCAAATTTCTAAGGTACAATTATTCTTTAGAGAAGAGAAAGACATAAATAAGTTGAGTATTGGTTTCCCAATTCTACTTGGCATCTACAAATGAAAATCAGCCCTTGATTCCAAATATCTTAGCAATGTTTAGGTTAAATATTTTATATGAAAAATGTTTATAATTCTAAAGGTTTTCACTTTTCTGTATAAAATATTTGGATTCAGGTTCAAACATGTGCCACAAATAGAAGGCTATTGGGCAAATTGTGTTGAGGAATCTTGTAGGCAAATTCCTTGTATCGTGTGTTGGTATTTGTCCATGTAGTTATTCCTTTTTGAACCTTGTGTGCATTGGATTGTTTGCTTTATTTTAGCTAGTAGGAAGGTGTTGTAATCTATAAAATCTTACTTGTGAGACAAGAGCTGTTATTGGTCTTGTGCTTGTACTTGAGGCAAGAAGACAAGAAGGAAGTTATTTCATTATTGCAAAACCTCCAAAAGAAACATTGTATATTGTGAATAATTGTATATTTGTCTATAGGCTTACGGTTTAGGGTTAGTTTAGATCTCAAGGAGTTTCCCCTTATAATTTGAAGAGAAATTAAAACACCAACAAAGAGTAGGTTCTGTGAGATTGAACAACATATTGTCACTTTCATTACTGCCATTCCTTGCTCTTTCCATGATAAAAATGGTCAAGAAATCAAGGGTTGAATTCCAAAGGTTTGTGAAAGACAAACTTGTAGAGTACAAAGCCTAGAAAACGTGGATAAGTTGGTTTTCATTTTTAGTCACAATCAAGTGAGAAAAAGTGCAAGCTGAGATTGATACTTTGGTTAAGTAGCTATGTCTTAGATTTCCTAATCATTTGTATAAACTGTCATTGGCTGATGTATCACAAGTTTAGAGGTTCATTGACAAATTCTAGAGAATATGGGATACACAGGATGCTGCAGCTGCACCAGGCCCGTTAGTTGATGTTTTAGAGTGGCTATTTTTTATATTATGGCTATTTTTGGATGACCTTCTAGAAGGTCTATTTTGGAGGCTTTACATTTTTGGTAGAAAGCTATTTGATTATTTCTTGTTTTAGATAATTTATTTGTAGACAATTTAGTACTTAGAGTTTATCTCGAATAAATTACATTGTTGAAGCATGCAAAATATTGTAAACACTTATAAACAAGTGCTTTAGTGTTTTGTGTCATCTTGTTTGTGTTGATTTGGTAAATTGAATAGCTTTTATTGAATATTGCAGGTTTTGTATTGCAGATTTCATTGAATTGGTTGTTGTAGCTTTGTGTACAATTTCCTTCATTTGGTTTGTTGAATTGTATTTAAGCTTTATGTTGTACTCATGCCTTTTAGTCTTTGCATTTGGCTAGAAAGTGCAAGCATTAGTTAGTTGTCAGAGGTTGTTTTCTTTCACGATAGAAGACGAAAAAAATCTTGCCTTATGTAGAAGTGTTGATAGCTTATAAGCCTTGTGCTCATAGCCAAGAACCAAAAATATAGGTTGATTTTGTTGCTTATAATTCTAGGGTTTTTAGTTTTATCTATAAGAAAGCTTTCCTTTCTAATTTGAAGAAAGACATATCCTCACATAGTGTTCCATTTTGTGTTATTGTAAAAAGAATGAATTAGAATGCCAACAATTCCTACACCTTGGGAGGTTCTAGATAGTTGCCAAGAAGGCCTAGGAGCTTGCAATAAGGAGAATCAATTCCCATTCAAGGTTTTTAAATTTTTTTTTTGAATATATTTGTTTCTTAACTTCATGACAGATTTTCTCTCTTTTTTCTTAAAAAAAGGTTTATTGTTTTTTAATATTTTGTTCTATTTTTCAACAAGTAATGTCTCCTAGAGTTATGTTATTTTTTTTCTTATTGTTTTATTTATGAATGTGTAGATATAGCTATATTCTAGAATGGTAGGGGTTATAGCTCTATAGGCCAAGGGTGTCCTAGGGGTTTCAAAATCATTTGTTTTTCTTTGCTTTAGTGATTGAGTAGTTTCCTAGAGGAAGGGCTTATCTTTGGTGTTATAACTCTTAATTGTTGGATGAAAGCCTATCGTTTGTGAAAATGCGACTACCCCTATAGAACACATCTAGGACATTGTCAATATTTGCTCAGTTAACAATATAATAGAGGATAAGGTAGCTATTAGGCTTCTTGCCACTTCGTTAAAGGATAAGTCTTTATGATAGTATAGGGGGTTGCTGCATAATTCAATACACAACTGGGTTTACTTAGGCAAGAAGCTTGGTGAATATTTTGAAGAAAAAAGTGACCATTTGTCTCTTGTAGAGCAACTAACCACTATTGAAAGAGTCCCTCATGAGTTCATTGGAGACTTCAACTTTAGGTACCAAAAGACTTGGGATAGAATTCTAGTCTTGGTTAAGCCTCAAAACCATGCATTCTTGTACTATCTGAGGGCTTTAAACAATTATGTGGTTGTCATGATATAGTCAACGGGGGGAACAACCTTACTTAATTCTTATGACATAGCCATAAGAGCTGAAATTTGCCTAATTCAACCTGGGAAAATAGCTCCAAGGCTTCCAATGCCTTTGTTTTTGTATCCACCTGCTCAACCAATATTGACACCTCTTCTTGTAGCAACCAGTAAACCATCTCCTTGTACTAGTCCTCCCAATGAATTGTATGAAGTAAAAACCTTGTTACAGAGCTTTGGGAACAAATTAGTAGCTTTAAAGAGGCAACAAGCCCAAAGTACTAGACTTTATCAACCTTTTAATCAAGCTTATCAACCCAATAGGCAATCTTATCAAGGAAATGCTCAAGGATAAGGTCAGTTAAGCTAAGTTAGGTCTTTGAACACCTTAAATCCAGCCACTGCAAGCTCTTCCAAAGCTTTGGTTCCAATGCAAAACAACAAAGTCTAGGACCATGAATGGTGCTACCCATGCAATCCGCCCCATGATCAAAATTCATGCCAAAATGGGGTTCTTAGCCAAGTTTTAATGGTTCAAAGTGCCTCAACATTTTTAGAACAGTGAGTTGAACTAGACCAAAAAAGAGTACTGAGGCAAGAACAGGTGCAAGATGAATCCATCGTAATGAATTGGGATGAAAGTGATGGTTGAGTTTGTAGGTGGGTAGAAGAGGGTGTTGGTGCACTATATGAGCACGATACATATGAAGATGATTGCGTTTGCATCTACCTCTGGCTGAATCAATCATCCATGGATGATAACAATGCTGATTTTTAGTTTGGTGACGAGAAACATGCCCTTGCCGTTTGTTGTAGCAATATGGACAAGGAAGAAGGTGTATGCACCATGGAAGATTTAGATGAATCAACTCATGGGGTTGATTATATAGAACATACACAAGTTTGTGATGAAATTGGTGAACAAGAAAGCCTTTTCTTGTTTGATATCTTAGCTTCCTATGTTCCCTTTCTTTGATATTAAGGCTATTGAAGTTTGTATGCATGAGGACAACATAGAGGTGGCTGTACTTGATGATAAAATTGCCGAGGTAAATATCAGTGTAGTCACTAATTTTCAATTTGAAGACCTTTCCCTCGAACAATGTGAAGATGTTGATCATGTGAATGCATATGAGAACTTGTCTATTTGGTGCAAGACACGCTATATTCTTCATGTAGCGTGTACTTCAATGAAATTACCAAAAAATATTGTTCTAGTGAGTGTGGATGAAGAATTGTGCCACAGGTTTGATTCTTGTTGCAAATATGTCATAGCTAGTCACCAAGAAGGAATTGAAACAATAAGACAATTTGAAGAATTTAGTTTTTCAATTAAAGTATCTCATGCTTTTAAAATGTGTTAATGAAGTTTGCATTAGTACATGTAATAGTAAGGTACGTTAGTTACCTATTGTCCTTGAGATTAGCAAGGTTGAGTACTAGGTTTTCATTCATAATGAAGATGTGACCTCTTATGAAGATGTCCTTGAGTTTGAGTGTTTCACTTGGGTCCAACATACCAGTATTGAAAATGTTAAATGACAACACATGGGTCACGAAGATAATCAACTTGTTGCTTAGCTTTATAGTATGCCAAAGCTTCAAAGTTTTCAATTTGATGTGCATGTGGAAGAGCCTCCTTGTACAAATCAGCAAGTGTGGCATATTTTTCATTACAATGTGAGTTGAAAACATTTTCTTATTGCTTCAGTTCATGTGAGGAGGTTAGCAAATGCAACAACAATGTGCCCTTGTGTGAGGAAGGTTTTTGTCCCTCCACAAGTTGTTCTTTTGACGCTGAACTAATTTCAATTTTTTTAATCCATGCTGCTATGTGCATATTTGATGCATCATTAGATAGGTCTAGCACCTATTTTTTATGGCTGCCCTGTAGTGACAGTTGATAGTGAAGTGAATCTTCACTACATGGGAAGTATTTGTGATTCGATGCATGCAAGAAAAAGGCTTCATTTGTTGTAGTTGGGCAATGAATGTAATTGTGGCCTAAGGGAGATCGACTCCTTTAAAATATTTGTTTTTGATAAAGGCAAGTTGTTGCGGCAGTTTGATACTCAAGATTTAGAAGCCATGAACATATTAGAGTAGTTTGTTTCTTTTGCAAATAAGTGTTGTCACACACTTTGCATTCTCATTAGGAGAATGTATGGCTTTATTTGTCTTGCTTTCCTCCAAGTGCATTTTCCACATGTTGCCTTCTATTTTGCTTGTGCTATGAGGAATTTTTCAGTTTGTTGTGTGGCTAGTCATGTAGTGTTTAGGAAGAGTTGCTCCTTTAGGTTGTTTGTAAGGTTTACAATGACTCCATGTCTAATGGATTGATAATGCTTCCAGATCCATGATTAGCAAGAAATCATCCTGCAGAGGTTGCCAAAATGTTGTCATTTCATGCCTCATTTGACCGATTGTTTATAACTAATCAAGACATCCTAAATGGGTCACCTAAGTGTCTAAGGGGGAAAAATCTAAGTTACCAGTTCATTTTTGGGTTTAGGTACGGGTATGAGGGTTCGTTACGCGGATTTGGTCAATTTTTTTTTTTTGTTGGGTACGTTAATACAAAAACATATAAAAATCAGAAATATATACAAATTTGCAGCAGTTATTAAGTTCAAAATATACCACCATATTAATAGTCAAATAACATAGCAAAAATACACCACCTTTTTCATAGTCAAATATTAAAATATTAGTGATACTCGAATGTCATGATATAAAATTATAAATTAAAGTTCAAACATAAAAATGTCAAGTGTTTACAATCAGCCATTATTGATCGTTGATCAATCTGAATCATATGGGTCATCAAAAAAGGCATCATCAACATCATTAGATGCTACATTTTGTGTAGAACCACAAACAACGTTAGTGGCACTTGCACAAGCACTCCCACTAGCACTGACACTGCCACTCTCATGCTCATTAGTTGCCTGGGCCTCAGGTTCATAGTCATACTCATCATCAATATCAAGTGCAGCTAAGTGACTTGTGGAAGCATCCAAATCAAGACGCTTTGGCTCAATATCCCACCTCCTTGAGTTCTTTGTGGTGGAACTTTGTTTGTGTGTAAGAGGGAGAGTTTGAATGCACATACACCAAGTCCTTTGCCTTTTAGAATGCAGCTCATTATGCTTAGAGATGAGCATGTGCCCACCTTTAAGAAGAAGACAACCAGCAACCCTAGTTAAGACCAAATTAAATAGTTAAGAGTTACAAATTGAATCAAAATGGTGTCATAAATTGTAAAAATTAGAATTACAAAATATAAAAAACTGTAAATTTAAAAGATAAAAAATATTTTTCCTAGAATTGCAAACTTACTGGGATAAAATTTTTATTGTAGGTTATTGAAAGTAATTTTGCCATGGTATAAAAGTAGTTTAATTGACTCTACCAATTTTACCGTAAAATTAACTGCATAACACAATAAGATACCTAGGCGTTCTTGAGGGGAGAAAACCCAACAACAATATGCAATTATATATTGATAAGCGTAAATACAAGAATCCTTTCTTTACAAGCGGTCATATAGCGCCAACGCAAACTCTGATACGCGGAAGGCCAATAATGTTAGAGACGTTCTCTTTACAAATTTCAACCTGCTCCTGCCGCATCGGTATTCTGCGAATATGTGGGACGACGCGGCATAGCGACGACTATGCGAACATGAAATAATCAATGCTAAAACAAATGAGATGAGTAACATTACACAAATGAGGATCGCGATCCTTTCGCAAGAAAGTTAAGTCGGCCGCCAGAGATGCATGAAGCGTCTCTTCAAGAATTCACATTCTTCTAGAAAATTGCGCCCAAAGAGAAGAGGTCGGCCTCATCACAAACTCTTCATTAATTAACAACTAATTAATATTAACAAAAGACGTGTCTCTTCACTTGCTTCAAGTCGGCTAGGAGAAAGAGTAAATATAATTCAAATAGCCGTTGAGGCTCCATTTGAATTATCTCAATACGCGGGTTTGGAAGATGTAGCTTGACGCTGCAAGAACATCAACAGGAAGTATGTTGGTTGGAAATTTTGTATTCTTGTGAAAGTATACAAAATAGTGATTTCAACCACAGCACATGAGATTAAACTCTCCTAATTTAGGGAAGGCTCCCCCTTTAACTAAATAAAACTGATATGGGTAGGACAGCAATCGTTCCTCTTATTTCAGGAAAGATTATGTTCTTCTCTCTTCACAAAAAAGAAACAGTATAAGTGGATGAAACTTATTACAACAGCTACGCAGTGAAATTAAGGCGAAAGAGGGAGCAAAGTTTCCTCAAAGCACAAAGACTTCCGCTACTTCCTTGGACGGAAAACAAACCGCCAATAAGCAATAAAAAGTTCTGAGGAAATAGATCCCATTCACCCTTTCGTATCAATGATTACTTAATGAAAATATACAACATAAAACAGCACAAAGTTTGTAACTATGAAGTATCTATTAACTATTCTAAATGAGAATTAATACGAGCACAAAGACTTGCAATTGTTCTCAATTTCTAATACTAACTATAAATTCAATCTTCACATTTACATGTTAATCCCATTACTCAAACCCCACGTCACAACGCTATCAAGCAAAATAATGCTCCAAAATGATACAAGAATATGAAGATTTTCGGCAAAATGACAGAATCTTTCAGCCCTCTTTCGCAAAGTCCAAGAATTCCAATTTTCGCGATATTATTGTTTGGTGCAAATTCACAATTATCAACTATAAAGCTCAAAGACTTTATGAGTACAAAATTCTGCAGAGTTTTCTTGCTTGCAAAAAGATAAAAGATTACAATAGACCCCTTCAAGTATTTATAGGAGGGAGGTCTGGAGAAAAAGGTGGGAGGATCTCAACAAACTTGAGAAAATCTCTCAACCGATAACTAACTGCAATTGACTTATTCAAAATTACAATCCAAATTGTGATTTGTTTTGTAAGATTTTACATGTAATTACATTTTTCAAAATTGCAAGGAAAGAACACTTGCAATTGCAAAATTTGTTTTTACATATATTTTGTCGAAAGTAAAATACATAAAACAATCTAATATTTTAATTTGTTTCATTCCTATCTTTGAAAGACAAGAATTTGCTGATAATCATCTGCAATTCATTTGCATCGGGGCCCAATGTGTTCTTGGCTACTGCAACTGTCTTCAAGATTACATCAAAATATCTGATTGTTGCAAGTCTATGTTCTTCATAAGAAGTTTGCATTTTATCAAGGATTATCTGATGATTAACAAGTTTATGAATTGAATCCATGGTAAACTGCTCTGATTCCAATTGTTGACGAAGATTTGCTGTCATTTCTGTAGTAACTAAATCAGCTGCAAGTAATTCACCTTCATAATTCAAAACTGTACAAGAGATTTTCTCAAAACTTGAAAGAATATCCTGCTGAACTTCATCATTCATTTCTAATGTGGCCTGGATATCTTTGATAAGATCTTGAATAACTAATGACTTATTTGTCATAAGTTCTTCAAATTCTATGTATTTCTCTCTGTTTGGTAAGATTGAATTACTGCATAGAATTTGTAACTTGATTTGATCTATCTCATGCCATATTTTTAAATCCTTTTCAAGCGATTCCAAACTTTGCTTGAAAGCTTCCAAAGTTTGATTCAATTTTATCTTTGCTATTCTGACATTGTTTAGAACTTGCAACGTCTTTTCAATCATTGGAATGCTTTGATCAATCAGCCGAGTTATCCATGAATCAACTGCTTTGGCCTTTTGTGCAATTTTATCTAATTGTCTGACTGATTCATTAGGAGCGACTAAAGATAGAGAATTAACTGTTTCTGATGATCCAGTAATCCTTTGAATAACTGAAACTAGCTGATCATTGTCCTCCTTGAGCTTTTCTGTTTTGGCTAGAAGTTCATTATAACTTTGTGCCAAAATCGTCACTGAACTCTAAGCATCTTGCATTAGGTTAGCATGAGTTTGCTTGCCCAATTCCACCCTAGTGAATCTGTAATCAGATACCTGCATCTCTTCATGTGGTTTGTCAACAAGAGGTTCTACAATCTCAGCATATTTCATTTTATTGCTGTCAACAAACACTTGCGAGACTGTTTTTGCCTTCTTTGCAACCATTGGTTTTGATTTTTGCAATTTTTGGAAATCAAAAACATCAGGAGACACTGCTTGTTTCTTTCTTTTGGGAGCAATTGAATTCAACCATGGAGGAAGATCCAAGGTTGTCACATCTGAAATGGTAACTGCAGTCTCAATTTGTGTTACAACTGAAATTCTAGATGGTGCCTCAGTTTGTATAGCAACTATGTTTTGTTCAGAAGACAAATTACGACTAGGATCGGCCATGAAACAATCAAAGCTTGTTACTGATGTATCAATCTCTGGGAGAGTTATTTCTGACATGGCTGGAAAGATTGGATTTGCATCAAAAATATTCTCCAAGTTATTGGGCAAGCTTCTTATGGGAGTATTCATTATTGATAAAGACTGATGACTAGTCTCTTGAGGTGGGATAGAACGAACAAATACTGTGGAGAAGGAATCAACATCACTTTCGATAAGGGACACAGTACATATGGCTGAATCTGGTATTGGAGCTTCAATGTGAGGAGTTATCTCACTTAGAATGGTAGAGGTTTCAAGAACCTCATCTTCTTCTTGCTGATCCAAAACTTGAATCTGCATTTTATTAATTTCTTCCCCCTTTAGTGTTTCCTTTTCCAATGGTTGTTCCGCAGCTCGGCTTACCTTCAACTTAATTCTAGTACCTGAAGAAGCTCCTTCTTTTGATTTCTCTCTAATTTCTGACTTCAATCCTTTAGGACCAGCCGGATCATCTTCAGCCCTAACTTTGATTTTAATAGTCTTAACACCTATGCTTTTGAGCCAAGTGTTGGTGTTTGCCAAGACTGATTGAAATATATCAAAAATAGAGACAGATTCCTTTTGAGACCACTGGATTGCAGGAATGGGGGCATTAGCAACTCCTTGTTCTTCATATTCAGGATCTAAAACCTGCCTATCATCAATTACTCCCTCTGGAATTAAGGTCAGATTCAGATCAATAATTTGCTCCAATGTAAGCCTGCAATAATCCATTCTGTATATATCCTTTTCTGTTCGGAGGTTTGCCCAAATGTCTTCAATGCGGTGCACATGAGTGAAGGCACTTTTAATTTTGTCTTTCATCCTTCTATAATCAAAATCCATTCTGGCCTGAAATCTTTTCAATGTTATTCCTGAAGTTCAGTTTCCATTGCTTTGGCTCTTGAAGAAGTTGTCAAAGAATACCTCCCGATTATCAATGGATTATGTGATGAAATACTGATTCCAGCCTTGTGTTGTGTAGCTTGTCGTGCATGCACTGCCATCAACTGCCTTCCTAGCTCCATCAGAATAATCTTATCTGTCGGATACCTTGGAAGCATATAAGGTTGGTCTTCAAAACAGCCGACTCTCATATAAGTGAAGGTAGGGAATTGAAGAAACAAGCAGCCATACTCATTTACTTTATTCCAAGCCGCCTCAGATACCCTGTTGTTTACCAATGCTTTGTCAAATAAACACATAAAATGACCAAAAAAAGCATCTTGAACTCTTCTATAATGTGCTCGGCTTGGTTTTAAAGTCAGCTGATCATAATACTCCCATACAGGCACCAATGATCTGTCACCTTGAGGAGATAGGCCTGGAAAATGCCTCAACGAAGCTGCTATATAAACCAAGTATGAGTTCATGTAGAAGGTAAGAGTGGTAGGAACCTGTGCAAGCTGTTCACACAAACTGTCACTGATTATTTCACCCCAGAATATTGGATGCTGTGCTTTTGTGATGACCACAATGAACTTATACATCCAATTTTCAAATATATTGGAAACCTTCAATCCTGCTATTCTGCTCAGAAGAGTGATCATATCATTAATTTCTTCTTTAAAATCAGACCGATATAATTTGGGTATCCGGGTTACACAAGGTCTTGATTTGAGAAGCCATTTAGAATTGATATGTTTGATACAAGAATTCTTTTTCTGCTCATAATATTTGTGAGCACTCTTCAATGTGATCTCTGAATATGTAGTAGCATCAGGAACTCTGAAAATTCTGTTGATTGTCTCAGCATCAAGTCTAATAACCACGTTGCCATCATCGTCTTTGATAGTTCTGGATTCTCTATCAAAGTGTGCTGCACATGCAAGGACGAACTCTGGCTCTAGTGCAGCAATAGGAAAAGAAGAGACCAGATGAATATGACTTCTCAGCAATTTCTGCATGTCATGAGAAGTAGATTTCTCAGCTCTCCCAAGAAACTCAGACATATCAATATGCCCAATTTTTGTGTCCTTGATTTCGTCAATATTCGAAACCACGTGAGATGGGGAAATCTCATTCTGATATTTATCAAATTTATATTTCATCTTTTTGCTTATTGGAGAAGTTGGTTCGTCTGTCATTGAACAGGAATCTGCAAGACTGCGGTGAAAACCCCATAAGGTTAGAACATCATCAACATCAACGTGAGTGGACATGGTGAAACTCAAACCCTAGGACAATGAAATGGTCTTAGAAAAATAATGGAAAGTGAATGGTGAAGACGAATTCGGAACTTGATGGAATGATTGCAATCAAAAACAACGTTTTGTCTTCTTGAAACAGCAAGACAAAGAGATTTTTGACTTGGATTTTGAAGTTATGTCAAAAAAAAAAAGTTCTGACTTTTGAGCTTTTTAAATGCATTTCAGGTTTTTCAATGACTATAGCAATTTTTTATAAAAGGCAGTCGGGATTTTTTGGACATTTAACAATTTTACAATTTTGCAATTTTTAAAATTGCAATCCCAGCTGTAAATCCCGATTTGCATATTTGGTTCTCAAAACCCGAAATGTAACTCAAAGCTGAATATTTTTTGGAAAATGACAATGGAGGATTTGAAGTGGATAAATGGAAACGAAATGGTATAAGTGAATAAAGTAAAAACTTTATTGCTGGAATGGTAACTGAAAAACGCATTTTGTACGAGGCATTTGGAAAATGAAAAATGTATTTAATATGGAGTTTAAGAATGGAGGTATGAAAGGATATGAAAGGCAAATTTCGATGGGATGAAGGGAAATGGATGGCGCGTGGTATGAAGGGCAAAAGATAAAAACACGTTTTGTATGAGGGCGGACTAAATATGAATGAAAACACATTTTATGAAGATAAATAATGACAATAAAAACGCGTTTTTGTAAAACAAAAACGAATACTAACAAATATGTATAAACGAGTTTTAACAAAGGTGAATGACAGTGTAAAAACGTGTAAAATTGTTAAAGAAAAACGCGTTTTCAATAAAAGGCATTAAAATCTAAATGAAATGCATAAATGAAAATGACGTTTTATACAAAGTAATAAGTAACAGAAAAACGTTGAGAAAAAGACAAAGAAACAAATAACATACTTGAAAAGAAGTTTGTAAATGAAAATAGCAATGGTAAA
>VDFB02079239.1:0-29962 GCA_007258455.2 Sequoia sempervirens | reverse complement strand
CTTAAGGAGACATCTTGGTCTTTTGATTTATTTTCTATTGATATGTTTGGGAATGTGAATACAGGTAAGAGGAAGGTTGAGAACAAGACTGACGAGGTAAAAATAACCTCATCAACATAATGGACTCAATATGCAAATCTAAACCTTTCAGCCCAAATTACCCTACCAATTGATTACCTTTAGGGAAAATAATTGCTCTCTTTTTAATAACAAGCGTGCAAACTTTACTTCTTGAAGTTAGGAAAAATAAATTTACTTATGTTGGTTTAATGGTTTAGTCTTTGAGTATTTTGCAGGTCAACTCCACTCCCAATCACCATTATAGTCAAAAGGGAAATGAACGTGGATCTTAATACTTTTGAAAACAAGCGAGCGAGCGCCAGAATTTCAGGAGCACACATTTTGGGCCGAGTCTTTATAGTTCTATTATTTTTCAATTTCAAAAACTTTATGGCTCATGCGAGCCTCTTTAATATTGTATATCATGGGCTTTAAAGTCCATCTGTTATTGGCAATCTATTAAAAAGACTCTATCAACTAGAAAGGAGGATTTTGTTAGTCATTTTTCATATAAATATGTAACTGTTGCAAATGATGAAACACCAAGAAGATTATCGTTATGCTGCCAATATGTATTTTGAGTAAAAACTACCATATGAATGCAAATGAGTTTTCTTGCCACTCTTTGAATTACTGAGCAATGTGAATGAAGTCTTTGGAATAATGTTACTTAGAGATTTCCAGTGCATGTGATATGAGATAGCTGTAGACACACCTGAGAGGTAACCACTCGAGGGTTAGAGATAGATAGATAAGTATTCTACTTCTTATTCTACATTTTCTTTTAGTAGATAATAGTTGAAATTGCAATTCATTTTCATGAGTGTATGTTATGCTATCAGTTTCAAGCTTGCAGGTTGTAGCTAAGTCCGTAGTTTTTGAACTTAACATTTGAATGTCTGGAGCACCTTTCTTCAGCTGATTTTGTAAATCATTTTATGTTAGCAGTTGGATTGTTATAGTTTGCATTAGATAAATGTTTCATAATTTCTTTACATGTTTCACTTCAACAATTTATGCATTCTTTAGGTTAGTCATTTCCATGCTTTCTAGTTTAGTTGTGATGATTTTCAGATTTATAGTTTTCTATTTTTTGGTTTGAATTATTTTATGCTTTCTAGGTAGATGATTTATCGCTTTCAAGATTAGAGGCTCTTTAGCTTAGAACTTCTTTATTCAGTTGGTTAGTATTTAGGGAATCTAAGAGAGAGAAGTTGAGATGTATTCTATTGCATAGAGCCATTGGACACTGCCCGGTCGATATATTGATGAGTTTATTCACTAAAGTGATAGGACCTAACGACAGCCTGTCAAAGACCTTGAAGATGATAAGGATAGGGGTGAGAAGAGTACCCGTAGACAAAGATAAAGATGAGAAAGAAAGGAAACAAGTTGCAGCGGTATGCCAAGTAGACCAAAGAAAATAGTTTACAGCAGAGGTTAGAAAGATGAAGGAAAAAATATTCACGACGAGAACATGATAGAGGTGGAATTAGAAAGAGGATTAGTAAATAATAATAGTGCAGATGATTTATGGGCACAATTTTTTGAGATAGAACAAGAGTGGAGGGCGAAGATTGCTAATGAAGTTATGAATACAAGTAGGACAATGAAGGATATAGAAAGGAAGGTTGCAACTATTAACAAAAAATTTGGTGCACCAATTAAAATAGAGGTAAATATGAGTGTCTTCCATAAGAATGTTATTATGTATTCTTTTGTTATGTTGAATGATAAGGAGTTTGGGCAAGAGTTTGGAATAGCGTATGCAGATTTTAGTGAAGACATTGGGGGTTATGTGGAGAATGGAGGAGTCATAAATGATTCATTGTTGTGTAGTTTGGTTATCACAAAAGAAGAATATGAAATGGTGCATGCAAATTTATATAAGGTTGTGAATGGATTTGATGAAGTTGACATACAGATGGGAAAGGTAGAAATGTTTGAAGAAGTAAATGTGGAGATCTTTAATTTTAGTACATTTGGACATATTGATTTGTGTGCGATTGTGTGGGCAAGAGAACTTTGGCGAAGAAAGTTGAGAAGTATAGACTGAGGAAAGATCTGAAATGTTGGAGAAACGTGATAACTGATCCAACATGATTGTGGAAAAGGTGAAAGAAAAGAACAACGAAATAATTTTTGGTTGATGCTCTCATGTGCAGGAGTACATGTTTTGTTCCCTGGGGAGCTTGATGTAGGGGCATTGTTTAGTTTTGTTTGCACTTTTGGTTTTAGTTTGTTTTTTACGATTTTGTTTTCCCTCAATGACATGTGGTGGATTTTTTGTGGAAACAAGATGTTTTTAACTTCCTTTCTCGTTGCCTCCTAGTTAGTTTGAGAAGTTAGACAACAATTTTTGGTTAGAGGGAACTGATTTTCCTTGGGTTGGAGTGGAGTTTCTGCCAATGTAGAAAGTGGAGGATCGATATAGTTTGGTGGGGGAGTTTTTTAGCCTATAGATAGAGAGGTCAATGGTTTTTGTTTGGTAGGAGGACGATTATGAGTCTTGAGTGGAGAAGGGCGAGCAGGGATGTGTATTGGACAAAGTTGAGCCAAGTTTTTGCTGAGTAAACCCTAGTCTAGTTTTGTTATGGGGAAAAATAGTTCTTGGAGAAGCTTAGGAGAAGACAAAACAAAAGTCCAATAAAAGAAATATTGGAGTGGCAGAGAGGATGCGAGTGGAAGGGAAAGCAAATGCACGGTGGACAAAATGATAAATTGATTGGGGGGTTCTACTGTCTTTAGACTCAGTCAACTATATTCTTTGAGCTCAAATTTGCTTGCACAGAGTTGTATATGTTTAAACCTTTGTTTCCTTGTGCTGAGAATTAAAAGTTTGGAACTCTAGGTTAAATACACATCTGTTGTTTCATTGTTGTGTTGCCATAATCTTACCGTGTGAAGTTTGTTGTTGGTATTGTTGTCTTCAGGAATTTATAGTGTTCTTGATTGTTGAATTGACACAGATAGCCATTGTCTGTGCTCATTGAATACAAATTGGAAGGTTCGAACCACTATTTTGCTTTCTTGTAGCTTTTCATTAAATGGAAAATAATTTTGTGACTGGTGCCATC
Source organism: Sequoia sempervirens (assembly GCA_007258455.2). Taxonomy (NCBI): domain Eukaryota; kingdom Viridiplantae; phylum Streptophyta; class Pinopsida; order Cupressales; family Cupressaceae; genus Sequoia; species Sequoia sempervirens. Next base: position 26,825 of record VDFB02079239.1, on the reverse strand, counting down.
ACCCCTGTTTATGTCTGCAATTTTTCTTGAGGTGTATTAACTAGAGGTACTCCATTTACCTATTTATTGTTATCTTTTGATGAGTGGAGGGAGATAATGAATTCACTATTAGTTTGCTATCACATCCCCACATAATCAACACAATCTTCAATCTATCACTCTCAAAAACACCTTTCCAATGACTCAAATGATTTATAATTTGGATCACACATGCCTTGACATAAGGCTATCCTCCAAACCGTAGGAGCAAAAATCATCAGCGGATAAATGCAGAGCATTTCTCAGACTCCGGAAACCAAACAACTAGACTGCAACATACTCCATAGAACTTTTGACATCAATGACAACCAAACTGCAACATGTAATGGATTATAGCATTATTTTTATTGGCATCACATATTTGGTGTATATAAGTGCATTGCTCTTTATTCCTTAGTGATCTTGGCTTATTTTTCTTTGATAGATTATGACTTTGTTACCCATTTGATAGGAACCAATCTTGGAAACATGTGATTCAATCACACTCCTTAAAATGAATAAATCTTTAACGAACATAAATTAAACATTAGTTTTAAGTGTTTTTGTAGTTCATGATTCATCAATTTAAACATGAAAAATAACATTTGTGAGTCTTATCATATAATAATTTCATGAATCATGCATACTTTCACTTTATGCAATGATTCCCTTATTAGTTATATGAGAGGTTTTATATATTTGGTTAGTTTTTAACCTAGTGAGAATCTTTGGGGTTAAAATTACTTTGGATATAACTACAAACTTTACACCTTGCAACATCTTTCAAGACCACAATAGCATATGTTTTATATTGGGTAACACACATGAGCATGTTGAGTAGGAAATGACCTATAACAGGTGTTTTGAATTCTTTTGATGGCATGGATGTAGCGGAGTCCGACGATGATGAGGATCCATTTTGGGCTTTGTTTTTTAGTGGCTATGTGGTGGGTGTTTGATGGCGAATGCCTTTCCCTGTTCCTAGTGGGCTCTTTGTCGACTTGCTGCTTGTGGTGGTTTCACTTTTCTACAAAGAGGGCGATGGCTCTGTTTCAGTTGTTTGAAAATGACGGGTTTGTTTGATGGTGGTTTGGTGGCGTTGGTTGGATGAGTGTTCTTGGCAGACCCTTCTTCTATACAAATTAAGGAGGAAGTTGTTGCTCTTCTTGGTGGGGGCTGAGACTGTGTTGTGTGGGGGGTTTTCTTTTGTTGCTCCCCTCCCCGCGTGCCCTTTGCCTATGAATAGGATTATGATGGTTTCCTCTCTCAGCTGGTTGGAGGCCTCTTTGGCCTACCATGTGTGGTTCATCCCTTTCGATTTGGGATTTTTGGTGTCATCTGTGTGGGTCTCTGGTTCTTACTGGAGGTGATGCCTTTGTTCTCCGAGGTTGTTACCAAATTGGTCATTGGGTCTGGCGAGTGTGGGCTCCTTTATATGTTGTGGACAAGCAATTATCCATCGGTGTTGATGTTGTTGTTCTGGCTTGTGGCTGGGTCTTTGAGGTGTGCGAGTCTCTGGTTCTGGCCAGAGGTGTTCTTTGTTGTGCTTCATGTGCTTGTTCTCTCTTCATTGTGAGAGTTCTTCGGTGCCTAGGTCTCTTGGAGCTTCTGCTGCTCTTGTTCGTTGGTTTGCTCAGGTTTGTCCTAGCTTTCCTCAAAATGTTGTGTCTGCTCTCTTAGGAATTTGGCTTGGGTTGGCTTGGGTGGTGGTGTTGGCCAGTGGGCTCTCTTTTTTCCATTGGATGGGTCTGGTTTTGGGTGAGGTTTTTGCCTCTCTATTTTGGCATTTCTTCTGGTGAGATTTGGTGGTTCGGTGGAGCTTGCTCCTCAGTTTGGTGTGGCCTTAGAGGCTTTGTTGCTAAATCTTTTGTGGGCTTCTTCCAAATTTGGCTGATGTGGTTCTCTGCCCCCTTGGTGGTTGAGTTATCTTCTCTTACAACCTTGGTTGTGGTCTATTGTTGGGGGTTCTACTCTGCTCTTCCTCTGGATTCTTGTTTTTCGGTTGGGTTGTGTGTCATGCCTTTCCTCATGACCTAGATGTGTTTGTGGTTTTTACTCCTTTTTAATTTCATGTTGTCAGGTTTGCTGAAGGATGGTGTGTTTACTTTTTCTAGGGGAGTGGTGGATTTCTCCTTGATTCTATAGCTTGTTCCTATTGAGGTGGATTCCTCTTCTATCGAGGTGAAGATGGGTGTTGTGGTTTTGGTTGGAAGCTTCCTTTTCTGGTTTTCTTTGCTTCTGTCCCTTTTGAGGTGGGATATACTCCTATGGAGGTGGAGTATGGGGCTGCTAGGGTTTTCTAGGTTCGGTGGAAAAGGTTTTCATGTGATCCTCTCCAATAGAGGGGAGCTCTCTCTATTTGATACGAAGAATGAGTTAGCATCCTGGTTTGATTGGTGTTTCATGGAGGGCTCGAAGTTGTTGTTTCTAAGCAACGGGTTTACTGCAGCTTATAGGGTCTTTGGTTGGTGATGGGATCTTGGTCCTTTTCCTGTGTCTACTTTGTTTGGCTTTGGCCTTGTTGTTTCTTTGGATTTGACTTAGGACTGCTGTTTGTTTTTAGTGTTTTTTCTCTCCTGGTTATCTGTTGACCAGGTGTTGTTAGTGTTTCTACTATTTTTTGTAGTGTTTCTATTGGTGTTGTTTCTCTGTTTTGTGGCAAAGTTTGAGACTTTGTTGTTTGGAAGTGTCATTTTCTTTGCTCTGTAAAAGGTTCCTTGGTCCTTTCAAAACCTTGCTTACCTTATCAAAAACATCTTTCAAGGCCTTAAACTTGGCGCGTGGAGCACCCAAAATACAAGTCTCAAAATACAAGCATAAATCTTAATGTAATGTTTTTAATCTTTTTGTTTTGTTGTGTACGGTCTAATACACCATTGATAAGGTGTAAGGGGACCTTCTTGAAGCTTAGGTTTAATTTTGAATAAATTAGGAATCAATTTGTAGGCGTTTTCTTAAGTTTTGGCTGAAATTCGAAAACACAGTGTGTTTTCGAAAAAATGTTTTTTCTCCACTTTTAAGCCCGAATCAGCAACCCTAACTGATTTCCCGTGATGTGGAAGGAAAGCCTCGACCATTTTTGTTGGGGTTGAATGTTTTTGAACGGTGGGAAGTCTTTGATAATGGCGGTTATGTTGAAAAAAACAAGAATCAGTGATTTTGTGTAAAGAAAAATCTGTTTTCCTGTTCTTTTTGGCGTAACAGCAAATAGATGAATAGCATAAATCTTTTATTGGAATAAGAGCATGTACAGCAACGTGTTATAGTTCTGTTTTGGTATTTTTAAACTATTTTTCTATCGCTCTTTGTTTTTTATAAAATCTGTCTTTTCTTTAACTCTGTTTTGGGACTGGTAAAAAAAACCAGAATCATGGAGTTTAGATGTTGTTTCTGAACGTACCAGGCAGCATGGGTGTAGAGGAAGCAATGCTAAACTCCAGGCATGTATATATTGTACATATGGTAGATATTAGAGGTTTTTCTTGCAAGTTGGAAGACTGTTTCTAGGCGAGTTTGGAAACCCGGCTAGAAAAGACAGTCAAGAAGCAAATAACCCAACGTAGCAGGGGTGTGCAATGTTATTATCTGATGTGTATTGTGAGTGTAGACAGGTCTAAGAAGGTGTGGAGTGGAAACAGAAGACTCTCCAGTATGTTTTTGGTCAGAAAAGACAGAATAAAGCAAGGAAGAACATTAAGAAACCCTAGGTTACCCTAGGTTGAATTGTAACCCTGTACGGGCAGAAAAGACACCAATCTCCAAAAAAGTAGTCATAGCTTGGAAAAAGAGCCAGAGGAACATTAGAAATATTGGCACAATTAGTGGAAGAGGAGAGTTCTAACCTGTCCTTTTGTATTGAGAGGGCTAAAAAGGGGTTTGAGGCTTGTAACCCTGCCCAAGAACCAAGAACCCTATTTTTGGGAAAACAATGGAGAGCTGAAGCTTGGTGTTTATTGAAGCACCAAAGAAGATGACTTTGAAGGCTTTGGAAAGTGCCACACACCCCTGTAACAACGTTGGCAGAGTGGAGGAGTGATTGGTCTTTTGAGGAATAAAAGGCTAGATAGTGCAAGTGGAAGAAAGAGTACCAAATAACGTTTTGCAGCAGCAGATTTGCAATGATAGCAGGGTTGCTATGGTAAACCGGGGGTGCCTCAAACTAACAGAGGACCTATAGGTTGTAGGGTGAATGAATTAGCACCCAAAGGAGTTCTTAAGACAAAGACTCAAGCATTGAGATTGTGTTTTCTCAATCAACCCTGGTTCTATCAGATTGGTATCAGAGAGTGAAAGATTTGGGAAGCAGCAGCTTATATGTCAGAGGAAGTTGAATCAAGTGAACCGCCTAAGATGGTGACTAATGTACAGTTAGCCAAGATGGTTGAAGAGCAAGAAGAGGATAACAAATCTCTAAAGGAAAGAATAGAACAGCTTGAAGCAGCATTGAACAAGGTGAAACTGGAAGGCAAAGTGCCAAAAGAAGAAGAGGTTGCAGAGGAGGACAAAGTCCCTGAACCTGACCCTGTTTTGGAGGAGGAGCCTTTCTTGAAGGCATTAAAAGCACTAAGTGGAAAAGGACTTGAGGGTGTACCCCTATTCCATGGAAAGATGGATCCCGATCTGGTCTTGGACTGGATAGATGGCATGGAGAATCACTTCGAATGTGATGGAGTTACAGAAGCACAGAAGGTGAAGGTTGCAAAATCAAGGTTGAGAGGATCAACGTTAACTTGGTGGAAGTTTATTTAGACTAAAAGGGAGAAAGAAGGTAAGCAGCCTATATCAACCTGGAAAGGAATGGTTGCAAAAGTGAAAGAAGCCTATATGCCCGATGACTATGAAATTCAACTCCACAAGAAAAGGCAGAGTTTAAGACAAAAAGACCAAGATGTAAACACCTACACGGAAGAGTTTCAGAAGCTTTGTTTGAGATCAAATGTGGCAGAAGATGAGAGCCTGAAAGTGGCTAGGTATCTAAATGGATTGAAGTGGAATATACAGGAAGAGATGGCTTTGCTCAGCCCCAAGACAGTCCACCAATGCTATCAGCTAGCTATCAAGATTGAAGAGAGGAACAAAAGGAAGCATGATCAGTCCTCTAAGGGTAGAGGAAGAGGTAGAGATCAAAGAGGACAGCGTGGAGGTTACCAAGGAAGAGGTGGTGACCAAAGAAACCAAGGAGAATCAAAGCTTACTGAGCATGGAGGTGAAACCTCATCAAGAGGAGGTTTTAATAGAGGAAGAGGACCTCAAGGAGGTTCAAACAGAGGTAGAGGAGTAGGCAGAAGTAACTCTTACTTTGCCACCATGAAGTGTTATAACTGCAATCAGCTAGGCCATCCAGCTTATAGATGCCCAGAGAAAGCTTCATCTAGCAACGAGAAAAGAGTAGCTTATGCACAAGAAGACACCGTGAGTGTAAAGACACCTGAGATCAGTCATATAGAATCAGAAGTAGGTGAAAATCTGATGTTCAACAGGGTTTTGATCAGGCAACCAGTCAAGGAAGAACCCAAGCAAAGGAGAGCTTTGTTTCGAGCAAGGTGCAAAATACTTGGAAAGGTATGCAAGGTTATTGTAGATTCTGGTTCTACGGACAATATAATATCTGAGGAGGCAGTAAATAAATTAAAATTGCAGAAGGTACCTCATGCAAATCCTTACAAAGTCACATGGTTGAACAAAGGGCAAAGTGTCTTAGTGAATGAGCAGGTTACAGTGGAATTTTCAATTGGAGGCTACAAAGACAAGCTGATTTGTGATGTACTACCCATGGATGCATGCCATCTTCTTCTTGGAAGGCCGTGGCAATATGATAGAGGTGTTGTATATCATGGAAAGGAGAACACCATTGAGTTCACGAAAGATGGAAAAACATTCAAGCTGCAATCATTGGTTGAGGAAGATGAGGGGCATTCCAAGGTTCAAAACATTATGTTGAGCAGTGGTAAAGAATTCATCAAGGATCTACACCAAGGGAATGAGGGTTATGTGGTCCTAATGCAGTCCAAAGAGGAAGAAAAGGCTGAGAAGACAGTCATACCTAAAATAGTTCAAAGGCTGCTAGAAAAATATAAGAGCATTGTGAGTGATGGAACACCATCCACTCTACCACCCAAGAGAGCAATAAGTCATCAAATTGACTTCATACCTAGAGCCTCATTGCCTAACAAAGCAGCATACAAACTGACCCCTGAGCAGAACAAAGAGGTGGCAAGACAAGTGGAAGAGTTGTTGAGTCAAGGTCTGATTCAAAAGAGTATTAGTCCATGTGCAGTCCCAGTTGTTTTGGCAACAAAAAAAGGAGGTAAATGGAGACTTTGTACTGATTCTAGAGAAATAAATAGAATCACAATTAGGTATAGATTTCCAATACCTAGGATTGAAGATTTATTGGATTGCCTTGGAGGTGCAAAATTTTACACTAAGCTAGATCTTAAGAGCGGGTATCACCAAATCAGAATTAAGGAAGGTGATGAATGGAAGACAGCTTTTAAGACAAATTATGGTTTGTATGAGTGGAAAGTGATGCCATTTGGCCTCTCGAATGCCCCTAGCACGTTCATGAGACTAATGAATGAGGTGCTTAAAGATTTCACAGGGATTTTTGTGGTAGTCTACTTGGATGACATACTGATTTTCAGTAAGACAGCAGAAGAACATTTGAAGCCTGTAGAGATGGTACTCAAAAGGTTGCAAGAAGAACAGTTGGCAATCAACCTTGAGAAGTGTGAGTTCTTCAAACAAGAGCTTGTGTATCTAGGCTTTGTGGTATCCCAAGGAACGCTGAAGATGGATCCAAGTAAGGTAGAAGCCATCCTAAACTGGCCTACACCAACCACAGCAACTGAGGTAAGAAGTTTTCATGGTTTGGCTAAGTTTTATAGGAAGTTTATAAGGAATTTTAGTGGTATATGTGCACCAGTGTTAGATACAATCAAGGGTGGTCAGAAAACAAAGTTTAAGTGGACTTTAGAGGCTGATAAAGGGTTTGAAAAGTTGAAAAAAGAAGTGGCAACACAACCTATCTTGTTATTGCCTAGTTTTGATAAATTGTTTACAGTTGAGTGTGATGCAAGTGGAGTAGCAGTAGGAGGAGTCCTTAGTCAAGAAGGTAGACCTGTAGCCTTCTTTAGTGAAAAACTCAATGAAGCTAAGCAAAAATACTCCACCTATGATCTGGAACTTTATGCTTTAGTGCAGTCCCTTAGGAAATGGAGGCATTATTTGCTGCCCAAAGAATTTGTGGTCTTCACGGATAACCAAGCACTCAGTTACATCAATACCCAGGAGAAGTTAAGCAATAGGCACTTGAAATGGATGGAGTACATTCAAGCTTTCACATTTACCATTAAGCACAAGAAGGGACAGCAAAACAAAGTGGCAGATGCATTAAGCAGGAGGATGTTGACAGTCCAAGAGATACAGCTGAAAAGCATAGGATTGGAAAGTTTTAAGGATCTCTATGGTGATGACGAAGACTTTTCCGAAGCCTACAAGGTATGTTCAGACTTTGCAAATCATTTTCACAGTCAATATGCTGAGTATACATTGCAAAATGGGTTGTTATTCAAGGGCAATCTGTTATGTGTCCCAAGAGGATCAATGAGAGAAAATCTGATCCAAGAGAAACACAATGGCAGTCTTAGTGGGCATTTTGGTATTAACAAAACTTTAGAGCTGGTACAAAGGTTTTACTATTGGCCTAAGTTAGCACGAGATGTCAGAAAGTATGTTGAACAATGTGTTGTTTGCATGAAAGCAAAAGGGGGAGCTAGCAATGCTGGGTTATATCAGCCTTTGCCTATTCCGAACAGACCATGGGAGTGTGTGAGTATGGATTTTGTGGTGGGTCTTCCCAAGACTAAATCTGGTTTTGACAGTGTTTTTGTAGTTGTGGATAGATTTAGCAAGATGAGTCACTTTATTCCTTGCAAAACTACACATGATGCAAGCTATATTTCCCATCTCTTTTTCAGGGAAGTTGTGAGAATCCATGGATTGCCATTGAGCATTGTCTCAGATAGGGATGTAAAATTCATGAGTCATTTCTGGAAAACACTATGGAGCAGATTGGGAACTAATTTATCATTTGGATCAGCTTACCATCCTCAGACATATGGTCAAACCAAGGTGGTTAACAGAGTGTTAGGTAACCTATTGAGGTGCTTGACAAAGGAATATGGGCAGACCTGGGATATGGTGATTTCCCAAGCGGAATATGCATACAATGACAGTGTGAACAGAACTACAGGAAAAAGCCCATTTGAAGTTGTGTACGGAATGCATCCAAGAGGAGTTTGTGAGCTCAGAGACCTGGGAACAATGGAGAATAGGAGTGGACATGCAGAAGACTTCACTCAAACCATGAAGGAGATTCATGAGCAGGTTAAGAAAATAATCACAGCAGCAACACAAAAGTTGAAGGACAAAGTTGATGAGACAAGAAGAGATGTGCAGTTCCAGGTGGGTGATTATGTGATGGTTCACCTCAACAAATCCAGATTGCAGAAGGGGATGTCCACCAAGTTGCAAATGAAACGGGTAGGACCATGCAAGGTGATAGCTAAGTATGGAAAGAATGCATACAAGGTGGAACTTCCATCGGATTTGGGCATATCTCCAGTCTTCAACGTTGTTGATTTGATCAGGTACAAGGGTATAGTCAATGATGAAGTTAAAAATAGTCAAGAAATATTTAAAGATATCAGCAATATACCCCTTCCAAGTCAAGAGAAAGCTCAGGCAGAGAAGGTCTTAGAGTCCAGGGTGAAGAAAGCAACAAGGAATAAGGTATACATGGAGCACCTTATCAAGTGGAAGAGAAAACCTGACTCAGAGGCTACATGGGTACAAGAGGATCAATTCAAGAAGCTTGGCATTAACCTGAAACTGATACCACCTTCCAGTTCTTCGTCTTCGTGCTGAGAGGGGGAGAATGGTGCAGGAGCACCTACCAAATAAAACAAACATATTTTTTTTATGTTTGCTTTTAAATCTTTTCCTTTTTGTTGTGTTGGTCTTTTAACACTTTTGGCAGGTGTAAAAGGACCTTTTAGAGTTTAGGTTTAAATTTGAATGAGGTGGGAATCGTTATGTGATGGATTCCTAAGTTTTTGTGAAAATATGGAAAACACGCTGTGTTTTCAAACAGCGAATTTTTAGCTTTTTTTTGGGCATTTTGAGCTCGGTTTTTTTTACCTAACTGATTCTTGGCGTTGGAAAAAGCTCTGGCTCGACCTTTTGTTGAGTGGAGGCGTTTGGTGTGTTGGCAGTTTTAGAAAATGTAATGAAACAGTGATTTTGGTGGAATAAAAAGCTAATTTTCTGTTTTGTTTCTTGAAAACAGTGCTTATATGGATTGAGTTAGGCATTGAAATTTTATTACAGCATGTAGGAGAGGCTTTTGGATTGTTCTTGTGACTGTACAGTCAGCTTATTCTATCGTTTCTTTTTTTTCTTGTATACACACCGTGTTTTCTGATTTTTTTGTTTGGACTGTAAATCTGCTAAAATGAGGTCTTAGGCCGCATTTCCTCCTGTGCCAGAAAACATGGATGCGTTGGGAATGTGGACAACCTTTTTGTCTGTACATATTTTAGTTTTAGAAGATTTTAAGAATTCTGGAAACATGGAAAAGCTCTTTCCCTAGGCGAGTTAAGTAACACCCGGTTAGGGAAAGATAGAGAATGTCCTGTTTCTAACGTGGCAGGGGTGGCACCATTAATATCTAATGTGTATTGTGGTTCCAGGCAGCACTGAGAATGTGTAGAACAGTAAATTGAGGACTTTTTAATGCATTTGTGGTCAGTAAAGGCAGAACAAATAAAGAAGAAGCCTTGAGAAACCCCAGTTTCTACCAATGTTGAGTTGTAACCCTGTACGTGCAGGAAGGGTATCAAATACCGGAAAATCTGTCAAAGTTTGAGGAAAAGAGCCAGGAAGTCAACAAAAGATTGGCACAAGCAGTTGGAAGAGGAGAGCTTTAATTTTCTTTCTTTGATTTAAGAAGGCAAAAAGGGGTTTTTGAGGCTTGTAGCCTATCCAAGAACCAAGAACTCCATTTTCAGGAAAACATTGGAGAACTAAAGCTTGGTATTGTTGAAACACTTGGGAAAGATGACCTTTGAGGTCTTGGAAGGTGCCACACGCCCCTGCAACAGTGTTGGCAGTATGGAAGGGTGACTAGTCTTTAGAAGATTAAGGGCTAGTTTGTGCATGTGGAGAAAGAGCGTCAAGAAATGCTTGGTTAAGACATTGTGCATGTTTTGGTATATTGATAGCAGGGTTGGCAGCAAAGACTAGGGGTACCAAATTGATTTGGAACCTATAGGCTTGGTGGAGGCAGCAACACCAGAATTTTCCAACAGAGACCCGAAGCATTGAGATTGGGATTATCTCAATCCAACCCTTGTTCTAACAGAAATGTTTCCAAGAAATTATTTACTTCATTTTTCTTAAATGGTGTCCCATTTTTTGAAACTAATGCGAAAGGAAGACCAAATCTAGCAATGATGTTTTCTAAAATGAAACGGCAAATTGCATCAACAATCGTGGAATGAAGAGGAATTGCCTCTACCCACTTCATGAAGTAAACTTTTGTAGTAATTATAAATGTATGTCCAGAAGAGGAAGGAGGGGAAATTTTTCCAATGAGATACAAACCCCAAACCGAAAATGGCCAAATAGGAATTTGGGCACAAAGTTTGAAAGCGGAAGCGTGAATCAAATTTTTATGCTCTTGAAATTTGTGATACTTCTTGACATGATCAAAAAAATATTTTTCCATGTTTTTCCAATAATTCGCTATGTGAATTAACTTTTGAACTAACGATCTTCCACCAAAATAACCCTCGCAAGCACCCACATGAGCTTCCTCAAGGTCTATAGGAATTTCCAATTGTTTAAGACATCGAAGCAAAACACCATTGAAAGATCATCTATATAAGACACCGCTAGGATTATATATCTAGTTGCAAGTTTTTGAATACAACCACTAGTGTTTTTAGTATTTGCTTAAGGAAAGGTACCTTATTTTAAATAATTGAATATCGATGAGTACAATTCACAAGAGACTTCAATATTGGAAACTAATGCTTCTTTCATCTTTTCATTTATTGAAGGTTTTGTGATCATGTGAACTATGAATTTAAATTCCATGGAAGGATCTTCGAGAGAAACAAGGGAAGCAACACTTTCCATTGCATCTACATATCGATTATCCTTTTGTGGAACATTTTCAATGGTGTAAGATTCAAAACGTTCTAGCAATGTCATCGTGAGGTTTTTGTATTGAGATAACTTATCATGTTTTGCTTGATTGTATCCATTGATTTTTTTAATGACTAATTGAGAACCACCAAATATATGAATGTGTTTAACACCTAAGGATAAGGTCATACGTATCCCAGCAATTAGGGCCTCATACTCTATAGTGTTGTTTGTACATAGGAAGTTTAAATGGTAGGATAAGGGAATAGGGTTTCCTAAAGGTGGGATTAATATAATTCCTGCTCTAGTGCCAACTTGACACTTATAACCATAAAAATACAATTCCCATGTCTCATCTTCTATTGCTAACACATTCTCATCAGGGAATGAGTCATGGGTGCTAGCAAGTTGAGTCCACTTTTTGGCCATAACGTGGAAGTGTTTTCACTTATTTCCAGAATTTGTCACATTTGACCTTAAAATTTGAAGCACTTAGAGATGGAATCTTGAAAAAAAACATTAATCATAAAATGTAGTACTCGGAATCTAGTTTCCAAATATGTAATTTATTTCAATACTCAGATCATACAAATTGATTTTCAATATGCATTTCTAAAAACCATTGTTTAAAAGTCACTTTTTTTTACCATACCATGCATGTGTACGTCATCCATATTTTGACCTAAATAATTGTATTTTTCTAAATCCTTTTGGTAAAAGATTTGTAACTCACTAAAGCACATTTTCAATATTTTTTTGTAATTTTTTATTGAATATTTTGTTAAATTTTTATTGGCCATATTTATTGTTTTGAAAAATCGTCATGTACGTCACGCATAAGATGGCCTAAACTTATCATTTTTTTATTATTTTTCAAATTGAAAAGAATTGTCTAAAGTATGTTTTCATGCAATTCTTTTTATAAAAAAGATTTTAATAAAAAGTTATTAAAATACTAAAAACCCCTAATATTTCAAGTTTATAGACCAATTTCATCATAAATTAATTGAAAAATAAAAAAAATAATCCAATTGTAAAAAAAATTACATATTTTGGAATTTGCACTGTCTCATCTATATATAATGGGTTTTAATTTCGTCAAAAAATTATAAAAAAAGGTCTTCAGACATATGTCCAAAGTCACTATTTTCCTATGGCATTGACATGACCTTCAAGTTGCAAGTCAAACCAGGTCCAAAGCTTAGGTTCAGGTCCCCAAGCCTTTTCTCGAACTAAAAAATAATCCAAAAACCCAACCAAAAATTCAAATGAAAACTGTTTTGTTGATGAAAATGAAGATGAAAACCGAAATGAAAATGAAAACTGTTTTGGATAATCTTCTTGGTAAGATTTCTTGGAGACAAATAAGAACGCATGTCAATAGATTATACAAAAAAATATTTTATCATAAAAAAACTTTCATTTCAATGTCAACTAAAGATGCAATTGATGAGAATGTGGAAAATGAGAAAAGTAATGAAAAAGTTGGGCATTTTTTCCAAACCAAGAAGAAAAGATCAATCACTAAAACATGTTATGTCTACTATTGCTAGTGCCATTGAGTCTATTGGAAAAAATAATCGATCTAAAGATAAGAATGCAGCAAGAAGAGCTATAACAATTGCTATAGCTAATAAAGCAACTTTGAATAAAAGAATGGTAAGCAATATTATTGAAATTCTAAAAATACATCCTAAAACATTGCTAAGAGCGGAAAAGAGAAAAGAAAGTATAGAAAATGATCCAATCAACCAATGTTGGAGTTTGAGTGGTCGACTCCTGAGGTCTGACATGAAATTGAATGTTGAAATCAAAACTTTGATTGAAAAATATTGGCATGATAATACTAGGGTATCATCTAATGCTAGAGATGTTTTAAAATTAAGAGTGGGGTCCAAAGTTCATGATCCTCATCCAAAACACATATTAGATACAACACAAACTAAATTTTATAAAAAAAATTGTGGTGATTTAGTGTTACCTGGTAATATCAAAATAAGCCAAAGGTCTTTTGAAAAATGTAAACCTTGGTATGTAAAAATTAATAAGCAACGAATATCTTGTTGTAAAATGCATGTTCAATTTCTTTATTTTTATAATGTTTTTCGATATATACATTGTGCTTTACATACTAACATGATTATGCAGGAATGTGGTATTAATATGCCACCTGAAATAATAAGGGATTTTATATCAAGTTTTTTTTGTGAAAGATCTAATGGGAAATTATTTTATTTAAGTTCATGTATTTTTGTACAATGCACTAGTTGTGGAAATCTTTCATTCTTAAGATTTTGTATGCATGAAAGTGTTGATAATGATTTTGGACAACAATTAGTGGATGTTATAATATTTAAGAATGTTGACTATTCTTTAAAAGATGGAAAAATTGGAAAGCGTTGTGAATTAATTACAGAAAAAGTTAGTGTACATGCATTCATATCAGAATTTAAGAGTAAGATTGTACAAAAATATTTCAAGCACTCTCAACATGCTTGATGGCCGATTTCGTGCATGTAGAAACAAATTTCCAGTTGGTACTATACTATCAGTGGTTGATTTCACGTAAAACTATACTCTAGCTCCACAAGAGGAAATCCAACACAATATTACAACTCAGTGCAAGTGGCTATGTTTATTCATATTGCTTATAGACATGCAGAAGATAGCATAGAGGATGATAGAAAAATTTTGAGGGAGTATCATTTCTATTTTAGTGACAACCGGTTACACTCGTCAGAGTTTGTTCGATACTATTTCAATATATTTTATACAAATTTAAGAGAAAGAGGAATCCAAATGACAGAACATCTCATATGGTCAAATAATTGAACAGGACAATTCAAGAATGCTCAAATTTTCTATTGGTTAAGTAGAGTTCACAAGGAATATAATTTCCAACATATGTGGAGTTTTTTTGAAGTTGGACATGGTAAAGGAGAACATGATGGAGTTGGTGCGTTTGTTAAAATAATTCTTGCTAGAGAACAATTGAAATTTGAGGATGCAATAAAATTTAAATATGCACGTGGGATTGTGGATTGGTATAATACAAGATTATCTACACCTGGTTCAAGCGAGTACTCTACAATTCGCCAATTCTTTTGGTTGGTTGAAGAAGAGAACATTCTACCTAGACTTTATTGCGAGACAATCAGTAGATCTACTAAATGGAATTCATTTAAGAGTTTGAATGCAAGCACATGGACTATCTAGACAAGGGATCTTGCATGTTTTGTCAGTTTTTTATTTCAGGAGATTGGAAAGCATGTGAAAATACAGAATGGGTTGAAGAGTGGAAGCAAAGATTATTGACACCTGCACAAGCACACAATCAATATGAAACAAAAGTTGAAGACAATGATCAAGTGTTTACATCAAATTATTATGACCGTGTTTCAGAACTTGTACAAGAAGGTAATTTAATTCAAATTATTTCACTTTATTAATCTTTTGTAATGCTTTTATTTATTTATATACATATGAATGGATGTATACAGATTGGTCAAATTATATGGACACGTGCAAGTTATTAATCAATTTTTTTTGCAAGACATGTGTATGCTATTGTTTCACCTAAGGGGAATGAAGAGGAAATAGAATATTGGTTGGCTCGTTGTGTGGAGACTAAACATAAGTTAATAGCACCTCGTGAACATGATGATGGTAATCATTATCCAACAGGTATGGTGATCCCCTTAAGACATCCTCTTAAGCAAATTTTGATAACAAGTCTTTGATCCCCTTAAACAAATTTTGAGAACTTCTTTGATCCCCTTAAAAAAAATTGAGAACTTCTTTGATGATGGCTATCATGTTATCCAATAGCTTCGGTGGTGGTTTTCGGCACTTGGATATGCAAATACCTAGTAAGGAAGAATGGTCTGCCTACATTTGAAGATTATGAAATACATCAGAAGATTATACACTACTCACATTTGGTGGTGGCAACAAATATAAAACTAGTGAGGTATCGTGGAAGACCTACAATTAAAGAGCTATGGACAATTTATATGGAAGAACATGAGACAATCATAGATGTGTTGCAAAAAAGAGAGGACACAGATGGTACAATGGAATAAGTAAATATAGTTTTAGTTTATAATTATCCTTTTAAATAGATTAAATATATGTTTTGATATTGCTTGTGTGTTATTAGTTGAAATTGATTTAAGTTGTCCTTTTATATCCTTAAGACATCATCACAAATTCATCACATACTTTCAGACAAGAAGGAGAGTCCATGCAGATTCAACCTAGACAACATGGAATACTTACTAAATCAGGTAATTATTAGTTAAATTATATTTAAATACATGTTTTGATTATATGTTAATATTGCTTGTACATTAATAGTTAAAATTGATTTATTATCCTTTTTTGTATCATTAAGCCATCATCACATTGATCTCATGCTTTGAAACAAAAAGGAGAGTATGCAAGTTCAACCTACACACATGTGTTGAATACTTTTAAATACAAGTAAAAGTTGTGTACATATAGATAGTTTTATATAAATTAAAATACATGTTTTAATGATTTCATTGATATTTCTTGTATCATTTTGATATCAGGTAGCGTAAGACCTACTACATTCTAGGCACAAGTTTCAAATTTTCTTGAGATGGCATAGCCAAATTTTGTAAACATTGTTTTGAGTTGACATATATGTACATACATAATTACACAATTACACATTTTGTGCAAATTTGTATACATGTACATACACAATTATACTTTACAATTTTTTATGTATAAAAATCAATATTCTATATATTTTGTTTGTTAAATGTGCATGTTTTCCTACTTTGAAACATTAAATTTGATTGAATAATCACTAAATATCATGTATATTATTGTTAAATTTGGTTGCCTTGGGCAACTTCACCAAAATTTGAGAACTTCTTTGATCCCCTTAATACATTGTATTAGGACCCCTTAAGACATCCTATTACGACATAAATTAAATTAAATCATCCTAAATTCTAAGTTACTTAATTATATCAATTGTGATTAAATATGAGACATGTACTTTGAAGTATTTTATCCCCTTAAGACATCCTATTAGGACATATCCTAACTATTTATACTTAATCATATCATTTGTTATGATGAGTCGCCCTAAAGTCTAGTACTTAATTATATCTATAAATATTTATACTTAATTGTATCAGAGTCTAAGCTAATGTATTGTAAACTTGGTAAAATTTACTCAATTTCGAGGGTTAACTAGCTCAATAGTCCACTTCACATTGCTTAAGACTACATTAAATCATCAACCAAGGTGCATAAACTTATAATGTTACTACACTATATGTGCCTTCACAAACTCTTGTTCACCTAGATTATCCTATGCAAACTCATTCAGACTAATCTACTTTGCAGAAATCTTACAGAATTGGAAAAACAATAAAAGTAGTTACCAAACCTAATGATTGCGGGTACCTGCAGCATAAGTTGTAGGTGACTACTAATAACAAGAAAGTACAAAATTAATCCAAAACTATTCAAAATAACAAAA
Organism: Sequoia sempervirens; assembly: GCA_007258455.2. Classification (NCBI taxonomy): domain Eukaryota; kingdom Viridiplantae; phylum Streptophyta; class Pinopsida; order Cupressales; family Cupressaceae; genus Sequoia; species Sequoia sempervirens. The sequence continues at coordinate 10,075 of VDFB02079239.1, read as the reverse complement.
TAACCAATTCTAATCTCTAGAGTACTATAATTTTCTAATTACACATCTGTTCATGAACAACTACTATAATCAACTGTAAAAGTTGTTCTACTTTACTTTGCAATGCATTTATAAAGCAATAAAAATAGAATTAATAGAAATGCATAAATGAACAAGTAAATAAATGAAGTGAGGGGAAGTACCTCGAGTGGCTAGCTCAAGGGATTGTCTCATTGAACATAGAACCAAATCTAACTTAGATTCTTACACATCCATGTAACATACAACTCCGTTCATTACATATCACCAGATATTCAAACAAAATCCTTCTTGCAGATTGTATTTAATAATTGCATTTTAACATGTTTTTCAGATCACTTGGAACTAGAAAATGACTAATGGTTAACAACTATAACAACCAACTAACTTTACTATGAAATCATCCCCTGACTTTATACAAAAATGGGGAGAGTCTTATTCAAACTACTAACTAATTGTAATCATTAATCCCACTCCTAGATATGAGGATATGAAATTAAGATCAACTTATTCATTCTAACTAAAAAGGAAGAAGAGACCTATTCAAATGAGAACTTCAATGAAACAATTTGCATGTGAGACACATAAGAAAATGTCTAGAATTCTAGAACAAGTATCCTTCCTCAGCATTTATTCCTTCCATGATGGCTTACGTTCAGCTTCATAGCTTCGTGCACTTTAGGCAGTTTGAACTCCACTGATCCCCTATTCCATTGATCTGGTTCTTGATACAAATGCTCCATTCTTATTACCACATGTTGGGCTACAGAAAGGTTAATCCACACAAAATACATATGCAACTAACCATCATAATTAAATCACAAAATTCCATTTGTATGCATACATACTCATGTTTAAATCATGCAATACTACAAATGTTATCACCATATTTCATATTCACAAACTAGGTTCAAAGTTGCAAAGTATGTATGAAAGGATAGCATATCGTGGAAGTTTTTTTTGGAAGGTACTTAGAAACTATATGTATAAAGTGTCTAAAATCATATGAAAAGCAATAGAAAAAGTACTAATTACTAAGCCCATCATTCCCCCCAACTTATCTTTTTGCTTGTCCTCAAGCAAAATACTTATCTAAACCACCTAGGGGAGAAGATTATAGTACAAGGAAATCCATCTAAGATCCATAACTTTATTGACTCCTTGTCCCTATTTGAGATAAAAAAAACCATTATATCATGCAAGTCTATCCAACTTAACTGATTTTGCATTCCTACATTAGTCATTCTTTTCTCATGTCCAATGTGGTACTGGATGAAGTAGAATAGGAGGGTGATAAGTAAGTGGAAGCCATTCCACTCCTCTTATTCCTAAAACCTTGATGTACTAGCACAATCTCTCAAACATATTCATAAAATTATAGAAAGAGTGAGGCTCTTTCTTCTGTATTTCTGGAGTCAAGCTTTTCCACCTGTTTTCCACATGTTTTAGGCAGTTCTGGAGGATGGCCACTACTAGTTGTTGAATCCTTTTGAAACCTTGAAGTCTTAAGTCCACAACTATCTTTCCTAGACCCCAATGAAAAAGGAGTGTCAATCATTGAGTAATTACTCTATTGGGATCTGTTGCCTCCTTCCTGAGCTGCAGTGCCACTGTTTTCTCTTGTTCTTCATATTTTTCATTAGTTCTCCTCGGAGCTACTCATTCCTAAAGTAGGATGCTAGGGCCCTTACTTGTAAATCATCAACATAGATTAAGGGATTCCATTCAATGTCCTTTGTCATCACATAGATGTCTAGATAATACTCACACAACTGATTCTACTCGTCTAAATTGACTGTATTAAAGAAACTGAGAAAAATATACCTCTTGTTTAGAGAAAAGGACTAATCATTAATAAACTTATTAAATTGACTCTATTGGGATCTGTTGCCTCCTTCTTGAGTTGCAATTCCACTATTTTCTCTTGTTCTTCATATTTTTCATTAGTTCTCCTTGGAGCTGCTCATTCCTAAAATAGGATGCTAGGGCCCTTACTTGAAAATCCTCAACATAGATTAAGGGATTCCATTCAGTGTCCTTTGTCATCACATAGTTGTGCAGAAAATACTCACACAACTGATCCTGCTCCTCTAAATTGATCGTATTAAAGAAACTGAGAAAAATATACCTCTTGTTTAGAGCAAAGGACTGATCATTAATAAACTTATTAAACTAAAAACTAAGAAACTTTTCTTTTAAAAACAATAAATACACTCTAGGTGGAGGTCTACACTCAATAATTTGAATAGATCTGTCTATTACTTCTATTAATTTCTCCTCCAACTTACTCAGTTCCAAATTCTTGCTTTCCAATTATGTATTCAAAGTTTGTTTCTCCTTCTCCAAGTTTTTTTTCTTATTTCAATTGGTTGGTGATTTTCAAAAATTCAAAACCTCAAGACAAAGTAGTGTGATATGTTGGTGTTCTTGCAATAGGAGGTTGTGGATTTAATGTTACATTTTCCTCAATTCCTATTTTTCCCTCGGCCATTTGTGCTAGTAATTCCAATTTAGCTCCATGACCGTAAGTCTGTGTTTTCTCTTCCAAATCTTGGATTCTTATCTCCTTCTCTTTGTCTCTTTGCTCATATCCTTTCACTTGTGCTTCCAATTGTTCTATTCTATCAAGAGCTTTTTCGAGCTCTTTCCTTATATTCATGTCTTCTAGAAATTCTTCCTCTTTTTCAAAATTCAAATCTTCACCATTGTCCCCTGTAATATTAAAGATTTCCCTAATGGGGCTATTGGGAATTGCTCTTCTTGTTTTCTTTTCAATAAAGATATCCTCTAAATCAGAATCAGAGGAAGAAGAAATATACCTTCTTTTCCTAATATGTGCATTGACATTTTTAGGGACATCTCTTTCTTTTTCTATGTTCGTGTCTATCATCATGGCATCAAAGTGTTATTTTCCTTCACCCTTTTCTTCCTATTTGTGTTCTTCCATGTTTCTTTTCTCAACATTTTTCCTTCTCAACCTACCTAAGCATCAAGGAGTAAAATTTTCCTGTGTAACTTTGCTCTTTTTCTTCCTTTCACTCCCCTTTTTCTTCTCTGCATCCCCTTCCTTTACAACATTCTTCTGCTTCTCAACACCTTTCTTCTTCTTTTTCCCTTTAGAATATGTTGATGCAGTACCTCCCCTAGCTTTAGGGTTTTTACAAGATGAGGGCTCTTCTGTTACCACCAGCCTATGTTCTGATATGTCATATTTTTCAAACTCGCTTTGGCTACAGGTAGGTGAAGCCAATGGTGTAACAGGATAATTTTCTCTCTTAGGTTCATTTTCTCAAGTTCAATGTTTGGTTCAAACTCAGGTTGAGGTTCATCCTCTGCTTCAGGTGCATCAAGCAACTCGGTGATATCCTTACAATTTTTGAAGTTATCCCAATTAACCTATGGGTGTTGAATTCTTAGACTTCTTTTAACTAGTAGAGTTATTAAGCAATGATGGGATAGTGTGGTGTCCATTTGTTTCCTTTTATATTTAGATATTGTTATCTTCAACATATTATATAGGAAATTGGGTACATTTACCAACTTGTCATGCCATAAATTATTTAACAGCTTAAAATGCATAGTGTATAAGAAGTTTTGATGGCCATCACAAGTAAGATATTTAATGATATAACCAACACATTTTCCATAAAATAATGTAATGGAAAGCCGCTTTGTACCTTGTGATGTGGAGTCTATATTTTCTCCTCACTCACAAAACCCCTCCCTTGTCGCAACTACATCTGCACGAGCTAGGTATTTAGCCCATGTATGAGGCAATCTTGTGGCTTGAGAAATTGCCATTTTGAAGACATCCACTACCAACCCTCTTAGTTTTTTCTCATCATATTTCAATGTAGCTGCAAAATCTCTTCCCAATTCATTGTCATACTCTGTTAGCTTCAACAAATATTCTAACCATCCCACTCTAGTGAAAAGAGGTAAAACCATCGTATCTTCTAATATTTCTTTATGCGTAGATGGTTCCCTACATATAACATTACCTCCCATTGTCTTGATGCTCTACAACCTTGAAAAGTTCAAATCCTACTCAAAATTTAACTCCACCACCTTTAAACCCCTCAAATTTCACTACTTCTAATGCCTTCTCTTGTACCCAATATTGTAACTTCACAATCCCCTTTCAGCTCAATTAAGATCAAATATTTGTATCTTAGCTTATTTTTAGGGCAGAAATCACATTATTGGAAACAATAGAGAGGTGTTTTTTACTTTTAGGAAGATGGAATAAAATGCTATTTGACAAACTTAGGTGGAAAAAATAAAAAATCATGACTATTATACCCCTCCCCCCAACTTTAATTGAAGTGACCTCACTTCATGCATGACTTGGAAGGGGTGATGGGATAATATTGAAAGTACGAGTGAAATATTTTTGCATGGATAACTTAAACTAAGAATTGTAGACATGGAAAATATACTGACACACTTGATCCAGATTAACTAACATCGTTTCAACCTAAATCATCTTCTTAGCTTGTCATCACTCTTTGTCCCTTAATTAAATAAATAATCATTTATCTAATTAGGTCATTCTCTCTTGTTAATTAAATTAATCAATTTGATTTAATTAACCCTATGTCTCTATTTAATTAAATAATTCATTCTATTTGATTAAATCTCTAAAGTCATCTTATTAAATTAAATAAATTAAACCTTATTTGATTTAATCTAACATCATCCCCTTTAGTTAAATAAATCAAAATCTTTATTTAACTAAGTCTAAATCATTTTCCTCTCAACTTTGATTTATTTAATCCTAAAATCTAAGTCAAAATTGTCAAATCACCTAACATCATCTTAATTAATCAAATACTGATTAATGCTAACTCTAATCCATGTCCCATCCTTTAGCTTTTGCCACTTGCACATGAAAATACATTTAATTGATTTATTAAATCCCTATTTTCTTTCAACTTGGCATCTTTAGAGGAATATTCTTCCAAATTTGAAAATCTCTCCAAGTGGGTTTTGTCCTTCCAACAAAGCATTTAACCCTCTTTCATGTCCTTGTGCATTGAGCCAAGTGGCATTTAATTCATTCTTTTCTCCCTCCAACATGTCATTTCATGAATTTCAAATTCTGCCTAATATCATTTATCATGCACAATGACCAAAATGTGCACAACCTTTCTCCATTGACATGTTGACAAGTGGCACTTGTCCATTGGATTTTGAATGATCCCACATTCCTCCATGTTTTTCATTCTTCCATCCTTCTTTGTTATAAATAGAGGTCTCCTCTATTGTATTAATCCTCCACAATCTCAGTCATTTGAATCCACATCCATCATCCAGGGGCTTATCAAGGATTGGGAAAGGGCTTCTTTCCACATCAAAGAAGCACCAATCCACTATGGGATAGGGTTTGATCATGTTTTCATGTGCTTTCATTTAGTTGTTTTTGTTCTATTTATCTAGTTAGCATATTTTAACATGATTAAGTATTTCATAGGGATGTTTTATTTGATTTGCTTAATTTAACTAACAATATTAATAGTTGTTTGTTTTGAGCATTTGCAGATTTTGGCATCCACATTATGGCACTAGAAGGAGGGAATTTGGTTTATTTGAGGGATTTGGTTCATCTTTGATCTAATCATATAATATCATTTGACCTTTTGTGTTTTTTTGCAGGATATAGATTTGACTCAATTTATTCATTTCTTTGCACTATCAGGAATTTATATATCCATTAATAGTGTTTGATATTTGTGATCAATTACTTTGAATATGCATTGCCCCTTATTCTTCTGCATTTCCAGTACATTTTTAGAGGCATTAAAGGCATACCATTCACTCAATTCGAAGAATTCAAACATTTCTTTTAGGCCATTCTAGAAGAAGCAAAGTGTACATTTTCCAATCCCTGGTCTACACGTTTATCTCACACACGAATATTGCTTATGTAAGCTCATGGATGTTCTTGAGGCACACATATATTGGATGTGCATACCAGTCAAGTTTGGCAATACATCTAATTAAATAAATTTCTTTGAATCCTGTTTTTAATTTATGCATTACAATAGTAATTTGTGCTAATTTCTTTGGAGCCTATTTTTAATTTTTTCATGCCAACAGAGCCCTGTAGCACATTCCTTTGAGTCATTTTGTCATACAATTCAAGTTTTTGGCTTCTGGTCACAGCCTTATCCAATAGACCATTCATTCCTTCAAACATTATGTGTCTTTGTCTTAGCTGGCTCGCATGCTTTCCTGCGCTTCCACAATAATTTGGTCTACTTTAGTGAATTTTCCTTTGTTGCACAGGATCTGCAGTCATGCATGCTCCAGTCCTCATTTTCAATTTGCATTAGGACAAGAGGGAGAAAGTGTTGAGGGAGAAATCTGCATATCTTGAGTCATCCTGTCAATTAGTTCATGTACCTTACGTAGGTTGTCACATTTGCATACACTCCTTTCAATTAAAATCCATTTACATCTGCTAACTGCATTAGTTTAACAGCTTTCAAAGAAGCCTTTATTCATTTTTTTTTCCATATGCCTGCCAGTAGCATCCGCTTAAAAGTTTCTTACACCTTTTCAACAAATATACTTTGCAATCAATTTATTCATGAGATAACATCCCTTTGAGGTGTTGTTTTAAATAGTAAAGAAAAATCATTTACTCATTTGCCATCAATCAAATCTATCTTGCATTTTTTTCTTAGAAGCATTTTTGTCAAACAAATGTGTGTCTTTTGTTGTGGGTGCAGCTTTCACATGCCAATTGCATTATCTTGAAAGTATCAATGCATTTATTTGTTGGAGGGTAGATGATCCCAATCTAGGAAATATGCATGTTGTTTCCCATCTAGTTGTGTAAAAACAAAAAATCAAAAATAATAATGACAGGTCCCCGAAACAAGGAATCAAATCAACAGTGAATAAGCAGAGGAAAAGTGTGGTCTGTGGTGAAAGAGGAGTAAATTATGCCCACGTTTGTTGACTATTGTTTTGGAATATGAAAGCGTTATTTATACCTTTATTCTTATGCCCATTTCTCTCATCATAATGCCATATTTTTTGCATATAATTTCAATCACCTATAACATTGGATACAACATTTCACTCTCGACTTTACAACTAAGATACGAACTGTCAGAATATTGATGGAAGATTTTGAATTCGAGGGTCTAGAGCTATAGAGGAGTAAATTATGTTGACATATACTCTTATGCTAACTTTTAGTGAGGTTTGCAAATATTTTAAAATTTCTTTGCATAGATTTGATATTACAATCTTATCTTCTTGGAAAGCACAATGAAAGATTATCGATTAGAAATCATATTTAAGTTCCCTTCACTGCACATCTATTGAAATTGATTTTCTTTCAATATTTATTTCCTGAATTGTTTCTTAACAATTATTTCTCATTTGTTTGTCTTTTTATCTTGCAGATTATGTTTGCACATGGAACTTGAAAATTTTGAAGCATAGGGAATGCTCTTTGAAGAATTAATGTTTGATTTGGAGAATCAAGTATTGAACTTGAAAAAAGTATTTTTAAATTCTTATTAACATGAAGCATCCATTACTGCTTTTATTTTCTATTTTAGGACAAGTCACTTTAGATTTGGGTTTAAAATCAACCATTGTTTTGATTATTTTGAAGTTGGGCTAAAATTGAACTTTAGAAAAACTTACTAGATTTTGTTTAAGGTTAACAATTGAACAAAGCAACTTTCATCTTTCATTTTGGTGCTTTAAAAAGAATCAAATCATTGCTTTTAGGATTTAAAATGAACATGTGCATATTTGTTTTTGTAATCACTTACCCAAAATAATATCATCAAAAAGACATATGTGCTTCTATCACGCCTCATGGCGATCTTGAGAATCAAAAGGATTTTTGGTGATATTAAGTTGTGTAAGTGATTTCCTACACACTTCAATTTGGATCCTAAAATTGAACAAATCTTGCGAGTGTGAATGAAACATGTCGCGTATGTTCTTTCTTTGTTTCTCAACAAAGATCGATCAAACTACGGATGTGTTTGCTCACTTTTTTGTTATCTTAGAGGGCCTGCCTTGTGGGAAAAAGTAATCACCCAAGGGAATGACCCAACTGGGAACACGCTAAAGCCAAGTGACTTCCACCCAATATATAAGTGTGGGTACTTGAGGAAAGGAAAGTATCACAAGGATTGTTCTGATGAGAAGGGTAGCAATGGTCTCTCACTACATGGATGGTCCCCCACAAACGGAATGCCCCTACTATAACCTTTATTTAGAAAATTCAAAAATCCTTGATCTACTTGTTGGTGCAAGAACGGTCGTTCTGAAGCCACCCCACAATTTTATGGCTTTTAGTAGAGATGAGAAGTATTCCATGGGAGATTCAGTATTTGCTAGGTTGACACGAGAAGCGAGTGCATGTAAGGGGGAGCCTGTGTGGTCAAGCATCTAATCATCCACTAAAAGTAGTCATAGTTGGATTCATCCAAGTGGGGATTCAACAAATATTGTCTTTCATATCCATAGGGTTGTGCATGTTCTTGGAATCGAAAACATTTTTCTTGATCATAAACATTGGAAAAAACAAGCATTCAACATGATCATAAAATTTCAAACCCTTTAGGAAGAAAATATCTTTGACAAAATTCAAGTGTTATTGCTTTTCCTAGGTATTTTATCCTTAGATGTTTCTAAGCATTTGGATTTATATCTCAATTTTCTTACTAAATTCAAACATTAAGTAACTTTTGCCTTGATTTTCTTGATTTCCATATAATGGACTTTATGGGATGAAAGAGAATTAGGACATTAGACATCTCGTTTGAAAATCTAATCAGGAGAGTGTTTGTGGTAAAAGGAACTCATTAAACAAAGATAAAAGAACAATTGGACCCCACACATGTGCTTGGTATCTTTTGTCTTATGGTTTTCCATGCAAAAGTTGGTATTTCAGTTTGAACTACTCATAGGGTAAAGCATGTTCTTCACTATATTGGTCTCGTAAACAAAATTCTTCTTAGGTTCATTTAGGATCAAAATCAAACACTTCATCCATTCAAACATTTATCATCTCCATCCCACAAAAAACTTTAGAGCTTTGGAAACACCATTCTAGACTTGGGTAAATCATCAAAATCAAAATCACCTTATTTAGTTAGGAGTGTGAGAATGCATCATTTCTCATACCTCTAGTTAAATCAACACACCTTTGAACAAGTTCATTCCAAGATAACATCCAACATCTTTGGATCTACAATTTCATTATCCAAATCAAAACGTAAAAATCAAAACCTAAGTTTAGCATTGATCCAAAGTTCCTAAAAGTTCAACACCCATATCATTCACCCCTTTCATCCTTCATCTCATCATTGGTCCTAAACACCTTAGAGGTCACTTTTTTAACAAGGTCAAAACACAAGAAGAACATGGAATATAAACTTGATTCATACATCATGAGTAATCCAAATCAACCAAACTTTCAAAGTCTTACGAAACCAATGGGTTATCAACACTCACATTTATACAATCCATACACAGGATCATTATCTCCTACAAACCTCAATGGTACAACAAATGTGAGTACGCCCAATCTAAATCTTGGAACACCTTTCCTTATGGTAGATTTAAATTAAAGACCAAACCTACAAATCTATCAACCAAACAATCAATGCATGAGTCTTCAACAAAACAACATAACCACACCAAATCCATACATGCCAAATGTTAATATACCAAGTACAAGCTTACCAAACATGAACATTTCAAATCCACACTTGGAAAACTTTGGGATAGATATATTTGTAAATCATACAAATGTTGTTCAAATTCCAAACAAAATGTTAATGACTCCATGTATTGATCCAAGCCAAGGTAACACCATGCAAAATCAAAGTTACCTAAATCAAGGCAATGTGATTCCCAAACACAACAATGTTCAATTTCAACCCATAATGCCAAATTTGAACATCATCCCAAATCAGAACATTGTCCAAAATCAATTTGTCCATGATCCCATGCAAACACCACAAGTATGCATTCCAAATCTACTTGAACAAAAACCAAATCAACTATATCAAAGGGT
>VDFB02079238.1:0-13436 GCA_007258455.2 Sequoia sempervirens | reverse complement strand
GTACGACCTCAACAATAAGTGGCCTCAGACAAAAGAATAATCAAGTCAATAATTGACTCGATAAAAAGTATAGTCTCAACCATAAAGGACTTTTAATTCAAGAATATAATTTCATCAATTAAAAAGGCTATTCAAAAAGTACATTCATATCAATAAAATGGCTTCATGTCAAGAGCATAAAAAAACCAATCAAGTAACAATTCCAACTTAGTAGGGTATTCCCACCTATGGCTCCAATCAATAGTAATTTCACAAATTCAAGTGATTAACTTAATCACATGGGTAAATCTCAATCTTGGTATACCCTAATCCCCAAATATAATCAAAAATCATTAATTCATGTCTACTCATGTAGGTTAATCTCTCTCTTTGTCCTATGGTATCAATCAATAATCAAATTAAGCATAGATCAAGTGGTCATTCAAGTATAGACTAGAACAATATGGTTTGCATGTCGTCTCTTTCTATCCATGATGACAAGTCTTCATACCAATTGTGTTGTTATGTTTGCTAACCTCATTAATCCCTAGGGTTTACCTAGCATAATAAACAATTAAATACATGTTACTCCCCCCAAGTTGTTGATGTAATCCATTTCTCTCATTTCATTATGTGTATGGTATAGACTAGTTACATAAAGTTCATAAAGAAACACACTATGTAAAATCCCATATAGGATATATAAAAGCCTCAACCTAATAGATAGGTTCCCTCAAAGCTAGTAATATCTAAAACATTCGAGTATCACAAAAACGTTCCAAAGTCAAATAAGCATAAGGGAGTAAGATACAGCATGCCTGTAATTATAAGTTATGATCAAGATCTAGCTAGTTTCCAATCCTAGCCTCCACAAAATAGCTTGCATCTTGGAAATAAAACTCTTCTACAATTCTCCAAACCCACTCATACAAATTCTCTTAATAACTCTCTCATATTTCCTCACAACCAAACTAGATCAACTCAAACAATAATATCTCAAATAAAAAGCAGCATAATGCAAGTGAATTGTGGGTCCAGATGAGGAAACCCTCTCCCCTATTTATACAAAAATATGAGACTTTGTTGCCTACAATCAAGCTATGCTAAATGAAACTTCCCAGCTCTTAAGATCGACTCAGCAACTAATCTCAATGGGTGGTGGCATTAAAACTCAATACTCAGCAAAACAAAATAGCAGGTTGCTTAATGCATAGACAACAAGAATGCATTTTAGAAATGCAAGGTGAATGATCAAGTAGGTTGACTCAAATCATTCCAGCTTCTCCTTGACTTGTTCTCCATTTTACTTTTTCTTCCATTGCTAGACAGATCTTTACAAATTAAACTTCTTTAATGCAATAGAGTTTTCATAATTTGGCGCCACCTAAACCTTCTTTCATGCTTTTGGTGTTTACTATTTTATGACCAAGTCAAATGTGTTTAAATGCACTTTAAATATATTTTATAAACTCTTGAATGAGTCTTACATCCTTCCCCATATATATTTTGTTATAATTACAAGCTTGATGTTTCATATCAAATGGCTATAGTGTTGCCCCACTTCTCTTATTTCATGTGTTGTCATTACCTTATATAGCACATTATAATGTTGCCTTAATTATCCTTATGTGTTTCAAGTGCTTTTGTATTTTATTTCATGTGCTTTAAATCTATGAACCAATGATTATATATGTGCTAACTCCTCCCCTTATACTCCAGTGCTTTAAACATTTACACAACCTTTGTATTATATAAAAGGAAACATTTTATACCATGTGCCTAGGCTTGACACATATGTATATCAATCGATTTATATCACAATATTTGATTTACAATATGTCAATTGATTCATAGTATATAATATATATATGTATGCATTATTAATATATATATATATATATATATATATATATATTAATATTTATATACATATAGTATTTTATTCAAATGATAAATAAATGCATATAATGGCTATTCAAATAGATATGCATAAATATTTAACCAATAATTATAGGGTTGATGCAAGAAGTTGGGTACACAAAAAGCTCAAAAAGTGGAAATGTTTTTACTGTTTTTCATAATTTGTCACACTTGGACTGAAAAATTGAGGCACTTCCACAATTAAAAAATTCAATAATATGAAATTTAGCATTTTGAATCTAGTTTCCAAATATATAAATTATTAAAATACCCAGTTTATAGAAATCACATTTTGATAAGGATCTATAAAAACCACTTTTTAAAAGTCCCTGTTTTTTTACCATACCAAGCAGGTGTACGAACAACACTTTTTGACCCAAATAAAATCATTTTGCTAATTCCTTTTAGTAAAATAGACCTAATAAATACGAAGTTTATCTGATTTTATAATTTTGGTTGAATATATTTTTTTATTAAATTTTTATTGGCCTTAATTGTTGTTTTTAAAAATCAACGTGTACAGACAACAAAATTGGACCTAAACTAAACATTTTTTGACTCTTTTTTTCATTGTGAATTGTCTGAAGTTTGATGCCATATAATTTTTTTTACAAGAAACTTAACCAATTGATAAAAAGTTATTAAAAAACTAAAAAAACCTGATATTTCAAGTTTAAGGACTAGTTTGTTTAGAAATTAATTAAAAAATAGCAAACATAATCCAATTTTAACAAAAATTATATATTTACAAAGTATACATTGTGTTCTCTAATGGGTTTTAATTTTATAGACTCATTCAGAAAAAAAGTCCATCATCTATGTTGTCAAAGTTAGACATTCTTCTTCAATCTACCTTAGTTTTTTAGTTGCAGGTCAAAGGCTAAGGCTCGGATTGCCAAGCATTTTCCGAGCCTAAAACCAAGGCAGCATGTGGGTTGGGAATTTTGAAAAATAAATATTTTTAGAAACATCGACAAGATTCTTAAAACGCTGTGACGTGTTGCTCGGGATTTTAAACGCCAGATAAAGGCTCTAAAACGCTGTGACAGCATTTTACTTAAACGCCAGATTGCTCTAAACGCTGCAGACGCTGCTTCTAAAGTGCATTTATTTTTAAATAATTTAATTACGGAAGAGAAAAACGCCAGATGTGACTCCATTTCAAACGTGATAATGATTATAACGCAGACGCGGTTTGATAAAGTGCATATCGCTTTTAAGGATCTGCAATTTTAATCCTAAACGTGACACGCTGCTTTTTAATAATACGTAATGCTGCCAAGTAGATTTTTGGTCAAACTTCGTAAATCTAACTTCTTGCTTTTACCCTATATTATATATACATACATATATATAATACATGTATATATATATATATATATCATTATTACAATAATTATATTAAATGACATATATATATTTATGTACAATTCAATAATAATGATGTATATATATAGACACTTATATAATTATATGTATGTATGTTTCCATTACGTACTTTACAAACACACACACACATATATATATACACATATTACACATATATCATTACTTTGATTCTTACATTTAAACACATGTATAACCACATTTTCATTGCTTGACGTAGATACATGAAGTGTATATACTTCGTTGACAAATATGAACATACAAAGAAAACTCTCACTTGATAAAGAGATTCAATCACGTAACACCCAAAATAGGGACAGTCAAAAACAAGAACATAAACTCTTCAAAATTACGTGTATTAAACAAGACTAAAGATAACATATCAATTCCCAAGCTACTAACTCAACTTGACCAACTAAAAGTGAGTGTGTGAAAGCTTAGTTAGGTCTTATTAAGGGTTACCCAACCAATTACTTCTCCTGAGTGATACTTCCCCTCCCTTTTAGAGGCTCGATCTGTTCCTACATTCAGCTTAGTACAACACCAAGGTAGTTAGACACTCATAGTAAATCCATTTGCATCATAAAACATTTGGATCAACAAAGCATTAGAATACATTCGCATTGCAATACATATTCTTTCACGCCATTTTAGTAATTTACATATTCATTCTTTTGAAATCAATATCATCCTATTGCATATTCCCATGTTTCATTACCTAACAAACATATAAAGTCACAGTTTACATTCATCAATGTTTTCACTCATTATGGTAAAAGTAACTCGGTAACTATGAAACGGGGTGTAACATTTCCAAAGTTTTCCATTTCTCTTCTTTATTATCTTTTCTTTTTTCCTTGGTAGAAACCCCTTTGGCGCACTTAATAGAACCCTCATTGGCACGCTCACCTCCCATCCTCTCTGAAATTTCTATCCTTTTGTGGTGTCTTTCTTCTCTTTCAATCCTTTGTTGTTATCTTTTCTCTTCTCTATTTTGGCTAGCCATGTTTACTTTTCTTACTAATTCAATTTGTTCTCTAGTATTTCTTATAGTTTTCTTATCTCCTTTTGTCATGGGTGTGATTGATTGGATTTCCATTAATCCTTATATCATTTCCCATGGTAGTTATTTAGCATTTTTCCTTTAGGAGTCACATCTCTTTAGACATCCCTTTTGGAATCTTCCCCCTTTCCATTATCCATCCCCTTGGTGCCTAACCCCCCTCTCAAAAGTAAGAGCCAAGCAAATAGATCTTCAAACCTTCATATCTTCATTGATTATCCTTCTTCTCTAGTTTTTAAAATTTTGGGTGTTTTGTCCTTTATATCACCTAACAAAGGTCTCGGCAATGGAACCAATGTTAGAAGAAATTCTAAGGAAACACAAACCAAAGTTATGAACCCCAAGTATTTTCTAAGTGTTTTAGTTTATACCTCAAACTCACTCATGTATAAAGGTGAACACCAATAGGACTAGACATATGATTAACTACTTATATATTCATAGAAAAATAGATAATATTATATAGATAGAATTCTGGTATTGTATTAATCAAACAAAAAATAATACGTTATTATATCTTCTCCTATACTCTTGGTTAGTCTTTTATACATATGTTCTTCAATGTATATAATTCTCCTTATACATCTATTACCTGCATGTCATATTTGTCTCTTACATTCTATCATCCATATCTTCTTTATACATACATCTATGGGATGGGACATGACCTATCTATGACACCCCTAGTCTAGATCATATATTTACAATATTATAATCTAAAAGTGTTTCTTGTATGTTTTACCGATCGATGTCTTCACTGTCCTACTTTTCGACTAACATGGAGCAAGGATTAGCAGAGGGGGAGGTTTGACAAATTTGGGACTTTTGGCAATGAGAACTTCCTTATAATGGATAAGAGAAGGGTTAAAAACCCATGGATGAATAGGAGGGACATTGGTTTTGGCAATATGAAAGCAATAAATACAATAGATAAGCCTCTAATTTATAGGGGTAACTCTTTTTCACCCAAGAAAACTTTATGAAAATATTCTTCCAAAGAAGAGTAAATTCAAAAAGAAAACTTCATCCTCACATTATGGCGCAAATGATTAATCATAGGAAAGAGAGCTAAGAAGGGAATTTTGTCTACCTTCCCTCCAATGTAATGTAGTGCATTTAAGAACCTCCACCACCCTCCTCCAAACATCAAGGAACTCTCCCCTATTGAAACTATTTTATAGTCAATTGATGTTTTCTCCTTTATTCGAAAACGTTTTCATGGCTTCTTGAGAATTACCCTTAACCTTCTTAGGGATATGAACACCATCCTGAAGAATCCTCATGGTAGTAACAATCATCTCCTTAATGACATGAAAAGAAATGTCACATCATAGCAACAATCACCTCTTCAAAGATATGAAATAAAAAGCCCTATACATAGACCATGCATGCCTTCCAAGAGTTAGTAAAATTGGTGGATATAATGATGTCAAATCTATTCATGGCCTCCAAATACAAAGTGAGGTTCTCCTCTACAAAATACCCCAAACCTCCTTGTTATTTTTGGCATTCTCACAATTAGATGACTCTGTCTAAAGTAGGTCTCCACCCATGATTAAGGAGAGGTAACAACTAAAAACACATAAACATGGAGGACTAGCAAAACTATGAGGGATAACAAGCTTTAAAACTAAAGTAAGGATATAGAGATGAAATAAGGGAGTAAGAATATTGTTTCCCTTCTTGATTCCATTATTACTAATTCTCTAGAGAGCTACCACACATGTTCAGGAGACCATTAATGATGTTCTCTAAAAAGTAAATAATTATTAGTTTGTGCCTCATTTTTCACTTGGAGACCAATGTTATTAGGAGTGACATGAAATCATCCTAAATTAGGAAACCATTAATTTGAGTTCCTAGGTTGGTGAGAGCAGCAACTGAGTAATTTCCCTCCCTATACACATGTTGAACTTTTATGTCATCAAAGTTAATCAAATTAAGTTGTATATCTTCAATTAAATCTTTAGAGTAATAGCAAGGGATGGACTTAGAGCTTATCATATCAATCATATTCTTGGAGTCATCTTCTAAATATAATTTTCTTATTCCTTTTCTCACAACCAATAAGACACCTTGGAGGATAGCTCAACTACTTCAATAAAGTTACATGATTGAATCCTTAGGTTCTCAACATAGGATCCAATCACCTAACCCCTATCATCCCTTATTAGACCATCCCCACTTTCCCGACTTTTGTTGAACTTAGCAGAACAATCGAAGTTAAGTAGGAAGTGTTATAGAGTTGATTAATGCAATCAAAAGAAATCTACCACAAATATCTGAAATGAAGGATCTTGAAAAAATGTAGTTTTCTTTAGGAATTGAAGTATGGAGATAAGATGGAAATAATTTCATTACTCAAATTAAGTATGTAAGTAAACTAATAAAAATATTTTAGGACTATGAGTTTTTACTAGAGCATACATCTTGGCACTTCTTACTTTTAGAAGCTCACTTGCCCAATTTTTAACAATATCTATGAAGGATTGATCTAAAAACTACATATTTTAAGATGAAGGTGCATTTGGGGTTTAGATGATCTTTCGTGACTTGTAAAGTCAACAAAAAGTGATCTAACCCCAAGCATATGACTATTTTGAACATTTTATGGAATCTTTTTACTCGATCCATTTGGGAAAGATAAAAAATATATCCAATATCTTTACTATTTTTCTTAAACTTGGCCTTTTGTTTGTCCATGTGAGTGTCCAGTCCTATGTGTTAAATATAAGAGTGTATTAATTTAGATAAAGGAACTAAAATCAATTTGTGACTAAGTGGACCTTGTTATACCTACCAGTTTGTCATTTGAGGTTAATATTGTAGTAAAATATTCACATACCATGTATAATTAATTTATGATGGGTTTTATGATGTAATTATCTCCCATAGTTATAGATCCTAAGGGTGGAACAATTAAGTCAATATTTGGTGAAAATAAAAAATTATAGTTTGGAGACAATGATAATTTCCTAAAAGAGTTTTCAATTGGTTATTTGGTTTAATCTACCTATTTTGATAATATTTGGAAACCATTAGATGCACCTTTTGCTTTGATATATGAGGTTTTCATTCAAGCTAATTTTGTAGCTTATTTTCCTCTTTAGAATTGATTTTAGTTTTTTTTGTAAAAGGATGATGCCTAGTTTCTATATATCTAAGAAATACTTTACAAAGTGGATTTTTGATATAGTCATCATAAAACTTGGGTCCAATGAAGGAATATTTGACCATCCAAACTAACATCAAAATACACACACAACACAAAGATCTCATAAAAAAAAAATTATTTATTTAAGTTTACTTGATTATCACCATGATTACAACTTCTCACTTTTTTGTAGCAGGCTCTCTTACATGCTAGGGAAAATCCATTTATTACACTTATATGAAAATTCAAACATAGATCACACTAAAATATGACCTCATAAACACTAGTCTAATTACCTCCACTATGTTGTATTATTATTTCCCTTTGGATTGCACTCTACTTCATACTCCTTGTTCTCTACTCACAATCTTTATCTGATACCTTGTAGTCTCACCCTACATATGTTTTACCTCTTGAATTCTTCTGTTACCTCTTCATGTACATTTATTTGATCCAAAACTCAATATTTATAACATCCACAAATTTTTCTAATGATCTGTGTTGGCCATAAGATAGAACAAATTCCAATACCACATGTACCAATTCATCAACTCTAAATAGAAAAAATATAAATCTAAGTGGAAAAAGGGTGGATAAATGTCCTCATGATGCTCAACACTCATTGTCAATGGTTCAATACATACTAACAAAAAATATTTGTTGGTGCAAACACTAAATAACTTGCCACACATGAAAACAATCCTAATTTTTCACAACTATCCACCTAGTAGACACTCTTGTACCAATTTACTATCTTTTTCTCAATATTGTTAGATATTAACATGAAACTCAAAAATAAAAAATATGAATAATCCTAAAACTTTACAAGCCAATTTGAAATTATAATTAAATACAACAAATTTCTTCATCACAAACTAATATCTACAAACTAATAGAGAAAAAAATAACTAAACTAAAACACTTTTCTAGAATGGTGTAAGATTACCACACTACCTAAGGATGTCCCACATCACACACTTGGAGTTGATAAAAAGAATGAATCTCATTTTCTAATACAAGACACCCCTACCTAGGAGTTTCACATCTAAATAGGTATACCTTAAGCAATCCACCCTAAGCACTAATTTTTGTAGTAGTATTTGAAATTTGATTCTATCAATCACCTTCTATATCATTTTTCTATTTCTTGTACTTCATCACAATCTTCTTTATCCCTAACATCAATTACCCTCTTTTTTTGTTGCATATAATATTATATTATTACATTCTTTACTATTGCATGTTCCTCAATGAAACTCCTTATCATGTTATTTATATACCATGTCCTTTGGTTGAGACTTCTATCATCACACTCCCTTATCTATAGTACTTCTTTTGCATTTACATTATTTTTTGGTTATCCAACAGTAGCACATATCCTTGGAATCAATGAATATCACTCCTTTCCAACACACACCCTTGCATCACTATAAAATTATCCCCCACTCACCCTTAGGGCCATCAACTCATATCTTTAGACATATTTTTGTATTTTTTATGTTTTATCCCTCTCATCATACATAGACACCATACATGACACAAATACATCAATACAATGTTACATAATTTAACCTCATCATAATATGCTTCAATGTTGAACGTCACCAAATACTTTTCTTGTATAGTACCTTATCTCACTATTGCAACCATCCAATATTATATGGGTGTGACTATTTCATCCACCTTAGCCCAAAATTTTCTACCATTTATATAGACTCCAAATTATCCATACTCACTACTCCTTGTTCTATACTCACAATCTCCATCCAAAACCAAATAGTCTCACTCTTCTTCCATTCTATGTCTTTTTTTCTTCCTTTACCCCTTTTCTTACCTTCATTCAAGACAAAAAATAGTATACATAGCATTAAAAAAATCCAATTTGATCAATACTAGCCACAACATAGTATAAGGCCTAGAACACCACATGTAAAATGTCATCAACCAAAAATAATATAATCAAATTCAAAGGGCTAAACAAAGGAGAAAACTCTTCTAATAAATGTTCTTGGAGGTTAGAATGGGTGATGAAATATATTCTTCCTTTAGCTTCTAATTTTGAAGTGATTTCCTTTATTCATGTTTTGAAAGAGTGGAATAAGGTTGCGGACTATTTGGCCAAATGGGCCTCTAAGAAAGAGAATGGTTGGATGATGGAGAATTGGAGAAATGTGTCTCAGGATTGTTTCCTTCTACTTCAATGAATTATTGATGATGACAAGATGGGTTGATTTTGAGGATTCTTGTCGGGCTATGTCACATGCCCTTTGGAGATATTGGTAAGTTTTTTGTCTTGGGGGTTTGGTTTTGTAGAGATCTTGTGTGGATTCTCCTTTATATTTTTATTAAGATGATAATGACCATTTGGAAGTCCCTTTGGTACTTTGAGTCATGTACTTAAGCTCTCATTAATATATTCTTCTTTTTGCCCTAAAAAAAAATAATGGAGAAAACTCCATGTGGTGCTCAACACTTGTCCTCAAGGGTTTGATTAATCTTTATCTTCTATTATTCCAAACTTTAAATCACTTGCTACGTATGAAAATAATCCCAACTATGCACATTTTTCCACCTAATAAATGCTCTCAAAACTTAGTTTACAATTTTTTCTCATTAAAATATTCTCAAATTTGAATATGACACTAAAAAATAATAACTTAAGCTATATTCTAAAAACTATAGAAGACAATCTAAAGTTCTAAGGAAATGTGGTAGCTTTCTGCATCATAGACTACTAACTACAACTAACAAGCAAACAAACAATTGAACTCAAGTAAAAATATCTACTTTTTCATAATGATTCAAGATTACCATATTGCCTAGGCATGCTCTTGCATTATTTTTGTTAGGTGCATCGAGGCCCATAACATTCTAAGTTAATATTGCCATTGTAGTGGTGGGGGTGCTTCCCCTACTTTGATTTTTGCTTAACAAAATTTAGTGTAGATTGAGAACTAGATTTGGTCTCTTCAATCTTGACTTCTTGAACTATCTTACAACCCATTCTTATTTTGGGGTTATGGTTAGCTTGGTCTTTTGTGTCTCATATTATATAGTATTGATAAAAAAATCCATTAAGACCAATAATCTAGCTTCTTCATCTTGTACATTTAGGTAGTCGTCATGTATGATTCTAAGCCATTGGACTTATTTTCTAATTATTTTATTTTTAGTTGAAGTGGAATTTCTTTAGTTTTTCCACCAAACTAGGAGAGAAAGTCATTTTAGTGGAAATTTATCAACTAGTTTTGATAGGGTAGCTATAATATACCCATTTCCTTTAATATTGTGTTGGGATTTTTTATTTAAGGATTCCTTAGGCTCAAATAATGATTTTATAACTAGTTTCATAATAATTTATGGGATATTCTATCTATATTTTTTGTTTAATGAAATTTTATTTATACTACCTACAAAAGATTGGACTAACCTCAGTTCGTATCAAAAAATTCTACTTCCCTATATCATATTCTAGTAGAATTACATTTGAGAAGGGTTTGAACAAATATATTCTTATACATACACTAGCATAAACCCTAGAATCTCCCTACATAATTAATTCATCTAATATTTTAAAATTTTAAAGTGAGTTGCCAATCTACTCCAAGATTGTGTGGTACAACTATTATTCAAGAAGACAGTAAACTCTAACACCTCCATTGTTATCATTTAAGGAACAAGTTATATTAACTAAAACTTGATTTAAAATTAAGAACATTCAACTAGGTGAAATTTGAGTACCATGGACACCGTGATAAAGGAAATGAATAACACTAGTCTATGGTCTATCTTTTTAACTTGAAGCACATGAAAGTGGCATACATATTTTAAATTTTTAAATGATGTGAAATAATTGAATGTAAAAAAATTATTTTTATTTTATGTTATTTGAAAATTTTAAATAAAAAATATTAGTTTATTTTTCAAAACTTGACACTTTTCTTTAATTATTTAAAAATTTCAAAAATGATATCATCTCAAGAAATATTCAAGCTCCTCTAGGGCATCATGTATTTTTTTAATTTATTTTTAAAATAGTATTTTTTTAGATAAAAGGTGAGATATCATTGATAATAAATATATTAATAAAGTGAAATGAAAATATACAATTAAATGTAGTGGTTAGATGCTCAAGTTTGAGAGAGAGAGGACCAATTAAGGAAAAAGTCAAAGTATTTGTAGTTAGTTGAGAAGACATCAATTTCAAAGTGGACATGGAGGAAGGAGAAGTAGTAGGGGGTCAAGGAGGAGCATTTAAAAATAGGAATTCGGTTGTCTTAAAACCTCTAAGACCATAGTTGACAAAAACTCAAGGCTAGCCACTATGAGAGTGTAGGGCATGCATGAAAGCTACTATAAAATTGCTAGTCAAACTAGTCGACATAGTATTGAAAACATAAGAACCTTCATGACAATTATTTATCATTTCATGAGGGAATAAATCTCATAGTTTGAGGCTCACCCATTATATATTGTCATATGCAATGACAACTGGACTATAGATAGTTGATGGTAGTAGAAAATATTGAATGTACACTCATAAGCAATTATATTTGGGAAGTCTATATCCTACCCCAAGTTCGTATAGTTAGAGAGGAAATTTGAGATGATACAAAAGTAGTAAAATATCTTGGTTCCACCTTGAAGATCATCACCTAAAATAGCTTTGAAGGCCCTTTTCAACTTTGGGCTAGTCCATAGAGAAAATGTATGCTAGTAAGGTGGAGTCAATTGGACCTGGAATGAGTGGTTAGGTTTCTTATGGAAGCACATAAATCCTTCTATTTATTTCCATCTCACCCCTTCTAATAGGATGTAGAAAAGAAGAGTAGGATGACAATTGAAATAGTAAGAGACCATAAATAGGAATGTGCCAATGATCAGCCAAAGGAGGTGAGTAAAGGGAAAACTATCATTCATATTTAGTATTGATTTAGAGGTATGTTGTGGTGGTACTATAGAGTTAATAAAATCCTAAATAGAAGATCTTTAGATGAAAAGTGGATTTAAAAACTGGCTTCCCATAATTGTTTACCATGTGGAGTTGTAGGGTGAGTAAATGAGTCATTTGGTTGAGAAGATTTAAATGGTGCATAGACTTTAGCAATCAATGAAAGGGTACATGAAATTAAACTATGTGATCATTATAAAAAAGATATTTGTAAATTGTGATACTCTTCGTTCGAAGATGAGTCATAGACCATAGTATTTTCAATTTGGTCAATTCTCATATTGGCTAGAATATGGTAGTTTGATTTTCTTCTCTATAATAATAGTTGAATTCATGTGAGGTCAAGTCATCCTTATGTTGTGTGGTGACAAAAAAAAAAAAGACATTTTTATTTGAGATAGAAATCAACCTTATGTTAGGGTGCTAATGACCTACTTGTAGAGAAAATATAAGAAAAATACTATTAATTAGAAGAATAATAAATGTTTTTAAAAATGATGCTTTTAGATTTACAAAAGTCTATTATTTTGTTTCTCAAAAAATTTATTAATGTTAATAGAAGTGGAGGTAATGCTGCACTTTTCAAATAATTTCAAAAAGTTTGTAAGTTGACATTAAACACTACTACACATTTTTGTTAATAAGTGCCTTGTTCCAATTTTTTTTTGGATAGATTTATTTTAGATATAATTTTTTTGATTGAATCTAATTTTTGAATAGAAATATTATTATCAAATCTATTTTAGAAAAAAATCAAACTAGTTCTAAATTGTGATGGTTTTTAATTTCTTACCAATAGCATTCTAGTGTATTTTTTTTTTGAGTTGGAACCAGTTAAGTCACATAAATGACACAAATTTGGAAAATCATGTCACCTAAGAAGAGATCTTCAATCCATTTTGTTAATATCCTGCAATCAAGGCGTTCCACGAGAACATTTTTCTTTGAGGCATTCTGGCAAACAGTTCAAGTGCCTTGGCTAT
>VDFB02079235.1:0-32017 GCA_007258455.2 Sequoia sempervirens | reverse complement strand
AAACAAGATGGCTCCACAGGCATGTTAGTTGTGTTATGCAAGGTGGCCATATAAAAAAAATGAAAAAATGAAACATGCAAAGAATGTTCAAAGGAGTCTTGCTTAGTTCATGCGAAGTCTTTAACTTAGGGAGCATTGTGCCTAATGTCTCCAAGAAATGACCAATTAGAGAGAATTCTCAACTTAGGGAATGCAGTGTCGTTTCATGAAGCCACTAAAAGGAATACAATATGCTAAGAGATACCATGCTCCTAAAGGACATTATACCCAATGTCATCCACAAATTGACAAATGCATTGTATGGTGTAAGAAGGCTGCACTAAGAACCAAGAAAAGGAAAAATGTAAAAGAATAATGCTAATGCATGCCCCTACTTTAGAGGAATTGCTAAAAACCATACTATGAGCAATTACTTTAAATTAGCAAATGAAAAAAATGCTAACAAATAAGAAGAAATGAGAGCCAACTTGGAAAGGCCTATGCCAAGTCATATTTTTTTGAGTAAAGTGCATCATGCAAGAGAGAAAAAGAAGAGAAAGGGGAGGGGTTGCCCCAAAAATGAAAACACCAAACACATAAGGTATTTATGAATTTGGGGTCATTATGTTATTCTCTACAATGTTTTCTAGAGAGCTTGGAACTATCATCATCCCCCAAATACACATAGAATTGGAAGAATGACACAAAGAGAGTGAAAACAAAGAAAAACCTTTTGGGTCAACATGGAAGAGACATAGGGTGTCTTAGTGCCTTGTATCATCCCCAAAAGGAAAACACAAGATAAATGAAAAAAAAAGGAAAAATAAGAAGGGAAAAGCTTTTAGGTCAACATGAAGGAGACATCAATGTCTCGATGCCTTGAATCATCCCCAAAAGGAAAACACAATTTGAATAAGATAAAGATGAAATGAAAAGGAAAGGAAAAGAAAGCCTTTTGGGTCAATATGAAGGAGACATGAATGCCTTGATGCCTTGTGTCACCCCCAAAATGAAAACACAAGAAAAAGATAAAGATGAAATGAAATACAAAGAAAAAGAAAGCCTTTTGGGTCAACATGAAGGAGATACAAATGTCTCCATGCCTTGTGTCATCCCCAAAAAGAAAACACAAGAAAAAGATAGATATGAAAAGCAAAAGTGATGCACAAAATAGGGAAGAATGAAGGTAAAAATAGAGGAATGTCACAAAGAGAGAGAATTTCAAATAGAACATCGTGGGGGATCACATTATGCACATGCAATCACACAAAAGAAAAAGAAAAAGAAAATGTAAAAGACTAGTAAGGAAAATGAGAGTCAACCTATGAGAAAGTAATTCACCTCGCAATCTTAGTCTGTATAAGCGGAAGGTGAATGATGAACCTAAGGGACAACAAAAAATACATTACCGAGACAAGGATAACAATTTATTTCCCTCACTGAGTTTGATACAAGGGGTATGTGTAGGATCACCATGGAAAAAATAGGCCTTTAGGTGGCAAAAAACTCAAAAAAATCAAAGTTAAGCAACTTGATGTAAAAAATTGAATAAGTTATCTATGTTATTTTAAAAATATGTAAGAATAGAATCTATGGAAAATTGAATTTATTTTCTAAACTACTAGGTTTTTTTTAAATCTATTTGGTGAAAATTTGAAATTTCAATGCAGTAGTACTTAAATTTCAAAGAAAAAATAAGTAGGTGTCTGTCTGACCACCCTAACCACACTAAAATGATAATATTTTTTTATAATATTTTGTTATAAGTAGAGGAATCATGTCCCTATGTGATGCATATGTTTTTGTAATTTTCTTCCAAGTAAATAATTAATTATGAATTTTTTATTACAACTTTTAAAAAATATAAAAAACTTGTATGTCTAACCACCTTAACTTGGTCAAAACTTTATGAAATTAATTTTTTATTTTTTTAATCCTATAACATGTGAAGCATAGTATGTGATGCATGTTTTGGATTCAAAAAATGTGATACTGTTTGAAAGCTATAGATGTTTTTCAATCAGCCTATCAATAAGAACTTTACTCATAATTTGAACAAAAAATGAATAATAATTACTTAGTAAATTCAAATTAAGACATAATTTATATTGGTGTAAAGCTAAGAATATCCTTTAAAAACCCTTCTCATTTCATCAATTTTGGGTAGAAAAAAATTCCTTAGCCACATACCTATCATATTGTCACTTTTTAGCCCATCATGATCCTGCACATGCCCCAAGAATGAGTTGAGGTAGGTGATGGGAAAAGTCATGTAGTAGTCATAATAAAATATTCTAAAACTATTACATGAAAAGGGTTGAAACAATAGAAAGCTAGGTAATCACACCATGGCAATCATTGCCATCAAAGTGAAAGATTTTCAATACTAGTTGAAATGCATGACATTCATTGGTACTATGTCTGAGAACTTGATAATATGCACAATGGGGGATGTTTACATACTTATGAAATAGAACTAATTGATTCATAGGTGGTACTATTATCAGTTCTTTGTTCCAAAGAAATTGTAGTTTCCTTTAACTTTCGAGTGGTGGGCATAGAGATTTTAGTATTTCTAACTTGTAAGCCCTCTTACATTTGCTATATTCACCCTTTCTTTAGTTGAATGCAGAGGAGGACCAAAGGTGATCCTTGCATCTTTTTCATTGTTATGAGTAATTGGTTGTTCTTTAGAAAGAAGAATATTTATATCGGGAGGAGAATCAAAGATCACCATACCATCATCTTGAAGCCTTAGATATTCTCTAGGAGGCTTACTATTATGAGAGGGATCTTAATATCCTAACACCTTTGTGTTTTCATCCCTTGGTTTTTGCTCTAAGAGTTGATGAATTTCATATTCACTTGTTTTGTCACATCTTTGTTTGCTCAAGACTATGAATTTTTTTGCATATGGGTATGTGCAGGATCATCATAGAAAAAATAGGCCCGTAAGTGGCAAAAAATTCAAAAAAATCAGAGTTAGGCAACTTGACATAAAAATTTGAATAAGTTATCTATATTATTTCAAAAATATGTAAGAATAGAATATGTAGAAAATTGAATGTAGTTTCTAAACTACTAGGTTTATTTAAAAACAAAAAAATCTATGTGGTGAAAATTTGAAATTTCAATGAAGTACTTAAATTCTAGGGAAGAAATAAGTAGGTGTCTGTCTGACCACCCTAACCATAATAAAATGATAATATTTTTTTATAATAATTTAGAAATAAGTAGAGGACTCATGTCCAAATGTGATGCATATTTTTTGTAATTTTTTTCTAAGTAAATAATTAATTATGAATTTTTTATTACAACTTTTAAAAAATATAAAAAATTCGTATGTCTAACCACCTTAACTTGGTCAAAACATCATAAAATTTAATTTAATTTTTTTAATCCTATAGTATGAAAATCATATAATGTGATGCATGTTTTAGATTCCAAAAATATGATACAGTTTGAAAGCTATAGATATTTTTCAATTAGCCTGTCAATCACGACTTTAGTCGTAATTCAAATAGAAAATGAATAATAATTATTTATTAAATTCAAAGTAAAGCATAATTTATATTGGTGGAAATTTGAAAATCTCCTTTCAAAACCCTTTTCATTTCATCAATTTTAGGTAAAAAAAAAGTCGTCAACCACATACCCTACAAATATCCATCATATTGCCACTTTTTGGCTCATCACGATTCTACACATACAGCTATGTTTCTTCAAGTTGATGGGAGTGTTTGTTACTTTGTTATCATTAAATGGTTGAGTGTTTTATTGTGTGGAGGAACTAGGTTCACCTAGTCTAGGGAACTTAGGTTCAATTTTTTTTTTAGGGTGTAAGTAAACAAACATCTCAAGAGGTGGTATTGTAGGAAGATCTTGTTGTTTGATGGATGGATAGAAGGATACATTACCTTCAATGTTGTCAAGAAAATTGAGATTAGGAACCTATTCATGATGTCATCATCTTCTCCATTGATGTCAACATCAAGAGGAGGAAATTCATTAGGATTTGAGTGGGCATGAGTGAGTTCAATGTCATTAGTTTCATTTCCAACAACACAAATTGAAACATACACTAAAGACTTTAATGACATCCAAATCTTGTTAAAGCACATATCCATGATGCAAATTTTTCAAATTCTAAATTATGCAACAATGTTGTAAATGCAATTTTGATTTTAAGCAACCCACAAGATGAATGAATGCATGCTAAATGCAATGAATTGAATGAAATAGTAAGTCTACAAACTAAAATAGAAAAGTAACAACAACAAATAGAGAATTTGAAACTGAATTGTAAATGCTAGAAAATGCAGTGAAAATGTGCAATGGGATTGATTCGCCCAAGGTGGAGAATGAGTCTAGGTACTATTTAAAAAAAAAAAATCAGAATTTTTGAATTGAACTTTATTCTTTTTATGTTTTTTTATGTAAATATGAGATGCAAATGAAGAATTTTACTGATTTTCAATGAAATTAAATGCAATAATCTGAGCTAAATTAGTTTTTCACTAATAATTTTTTTGAAACCCTAGAATGTAAATTAACCAATGGAAAACCTAATGCAAGCTAAATCTAGAATGTAAATGCACTCCAAATCAAAATTATGATGCTCTATATGCAGGTTCACCAAAATGAAATTAAAAAAAGGGGGGATCTCTTTCACTTCTAGTGTTTTGGACCTAAAAGGAGAGGCTATTTCCAACCTTTCACTCAAGAATAAACCCTTGAAATTTTAATGCAAAGGGACTATTCTAGAGATTGAATGATGTATAATGAGGGGTTTACCACCATGTGTAAACTTGGAAAAGATAATGAATTGGAAAATAAAATGTGATATGCAAACAAATACTAAAATACGTATAAAGATTAATAAACTTTAATGGAAAGCAATGAAACTAAAAGTATGCACCTAGAAAACTAAAAAAGGAAGAATGGAGGTTTGGATCTCTAAAATGGGACTCAAACACCAAGTTTGGGTGAATCAGTCCAATTTCTAGGAAAATGCATTGGAATATGTTTCAGCCAAAAGGGTATCCAGATCTTCAAAAATATTTATTAGGCCTATACAATGGGATTCATTCGCCAATAGTGGTGAATCAATCCGCTTCTACTTTTCTAGAAATTTTGAAGTGGATTGTATGCCTCTTAGTTGCTCTACTCTTTTTTTATGCAAAAAAATACTAAAATACGTATAAAGATTAATAAACTTTAATGGAAAGCAATGAAAGTAAAAGTGTGCACCTAGAAAACTGAAGAAGGAAGAATGGAGGTTTGGATCTCTAAAATGGGACTCAAACACCAGGTTTGGGTGAATTAGT
The DNA here is from genome assembly GCA_007258455.2 of Sequoia sempervirens. Lineage (NCBI taxonomy): Eukaryota > Viridiplantae > Streptophyta > Pinopsida > Cupressales > Cupressaceae > Sequoia > Sequoia sempervirens. The sequence goes on along the minus strand of VDFB02079235.1, from coordinate 26,711 downwards.
CCAATTTCTAGGAAAATGCATTGGAATATGTTTCAGCCAAAAGGGTATCCAGATCTTTAAAAATATTTATTAGGCCTATACAATGGGACTCATTCGCCAATAGTGGTGAATCAATCCGCTTCTACTTTTCTAGAAATTTTGAAGTGGATTGTATGCCTCTTAGTTGCTCTACTCTTTTTCACTAATTTCTAGATCCAAAACTATAAAATACTAGTTGTGGGTCTTCTCCAAGCTTCTCCAAGGATTGATGATAACTTTGACAACTTTTAGGGACTTGAAATTTTTTCTCCAGCTTTGCGTCTAGGAAAATTTGCAACCTAGCTCTACAAATAACACACAAGAAGAGGGAAAGATGTTGTGGGATTAGTGAATAGGGGTTTTCCTTGGTCAAACCCCTAAACAATCTTTGTTAGCTCTAAAACAATAGCATGCAAACAATCTTTGAAATGATGATTGATGCTTGAAAGATGCTCTTGAATGCTCTTGTGAATGCTTAATGATCTATTATGAACTCTTAAATACTTGTAAAATTTTCTAGGTATGAATATGAATGAAAGAACCTTGTATTTATACTTAATTATGCAAAAATTCATGAAATTATAATACTACAAGTTAACATTAGATGTAGGAGAATAAAATACCATTAGAAATTTAAATTTTGGTCACACAGAAATCATTTACTGAAGGTGGTGAATGAGTCCCATCTCACATAATGTATGGGACCAAAAATGAAAACTGTCTAGAAATGTGTGAAACCTGCATCAGGGCCAAAACAACCTAGGTGAGACTCATTCATCCAAGGTGGTGAATGAGAATGAGACACTAAATCTGGGCCACACAAGCAAGGAACACAATTTTAATTATGATTGGTTATTGATTGGTGTCAAGATTATCCTTGAAAATATGCAATAAATGAGGCTTGTGGATGCAAAATAGAGGCAATTAAAGAATAAGAAAGCAAAATTATTAATGACAAGTCTACATGAATGTGGAAGTATGTTACAACACTTTACAACACTCCAAATAAGGAAAGGATAAATTTGATTATGATTAAAATTATGTTTAAATTATGCTTAATGAATTGAAGTTCTACCTTGTCCAAATCTCAATGCATGTTTGAAGAATTCCCTCACTATCCAAAACTATTCTATCTTTAGCATTAAGATTTGGAAACTTTGTCTATGCCACAAATATTTTTTCTATAACATTATTCAATCATGAAAGATATAAATATATATGCACCTTTTTTGACATAGGTAGCTTCAATTATATTTTACATTTCTAACCCTTCTTTTTTTTTTGATAAAAGTGGCTAAGCCTATAGTACCCCTCCGCTTTTGGTCCTTTGTGTCATATGAGTAAGTTGTGCATTTGCAACTTGCGAGATCTTGCTGCCTTTTGTCATTCAGGTATTGTTTTGAATTTCGTTGCTCGTAATAGCAACATTAGTTTAATTAAAGTATTAAATTAAATTATTAAATTTATTAATTAATTATTAAGCTTATTTGAAGGGGATAATGATCTAATAGATTACATTATTTCCTTATTAAATACAAAATTGTAAATTACAACTATAAATAATGAGTATTTTAAATTTAATATGGATTAATAATCCACTTATTATTAAAGTTTATTTATAAATTTAAAATACTTCATGAATATGTAAATAAAAATATAAAATTACAATTATAAATAATGTTTATTTTGAAATTTAATATAATGGATTAATCATCCATTTAAAATGCAATTTATTTATAAATTTTGAATTATTTGGATAAAGAGGTGAATGAAAGGTTAACAAAAGATAATTATGTTATTTTTATTTATTTTATGTAAGAATAAATATATAAACATATACATAAAATTGATATAATGAATACACTTATTTAAGCAACTAAAGATTTATACCTGTCCTTGCTTGTGCCCTCCACCTGGCTTCAAGTCTTCCTTCCAAATCCACATGTCTTGTCCTTGCTTCCACACCTTGCTTTGTAGGGGCATTGTAATTATATGAGCATGGAACACCTGTCTGCGATGGAACACCTGTCTTCAGATGGTAAAAAGAATGGTGTTGAAAGTTTAATCCTTGTTACTTGCATATAATTAAATCTAGTTAGGGTTTATCCTTCAAATAATTCCTTCCAGGTGATGGCATCTCTTGAAATATTTATTTAAACAGTTATTTTGCTTTGTCTATGGTTTCACATTTGTTTAATGTCTGTCTATGCAGTTGTGAATATAATTCTTAGCATAATTTCCCTTCTGTTAGGCAGTGAAGGATGTCGATACCTTGTTCCCAAGCCCCGTTTGGAACTAGAAAAAGGGAAAGCTGGGACAGGTTGTCAAATCTGGCTTTATACTTACTATTTACCTTGTTGGCTTCACAACAATCACTTTTGTGCATATTCTCTAATGTTGTATGTTTTGGTGAATACCCATACCTTGTTCGATAGTATCCATTGTGGCCTAGGAAGACAGAACGTGGGTAAAAGTCTTGGAATTTGACCTTATGCCTTCCAATTGCTTTTGCTTCAAACTACTTAAGCTCCTTCAATGATCTTAGCTTGTGCATATCTTAAATTATTGCATTCCATGAGAACGAATTCCTTTGATGTATTCTGTCAAACAATATACGTGCCTTGCCTATGCTTTCACATTCAGCATACAATTTTATGAAGAAAATTGCAACTGTAGCCTCTAACAAAATTCCTCCACCCTTTTTATGCTTTGACGAATGCTCATACCCTGTTTCTTAGCTCCCCTGTTGGCGCGGTAGGGAGGATACTGGCTAAGGTTGTGTGAACGGGTTTTACACCTACCAATTGCATTTGCTTGAAACTTTCTTAAGCCGTTGCAACAAATCCATACTGCGCATATCTTTCTATCACCGCATTCCATGAGATTCACATTCCTTTGAGCTATTCTGTCAAACGGTCGCTTTCCTTGTACATGTTGCGGACATGAAGGTCAACCATGCATTTCTAGTGATCAACTATATCTGTAATGCAATAAGGGTGTGAATTTGTGAAGTATGTGCAACCCTCATCCACTAAACCTGCAAGATTGCGTACACCCAGAACACAAGCAAAGTTTCCAATGTTAGGATAGATTTCAGAGTGCTTCATTAATTCAAAGTTTTTGAGAGCTACCTTGCAAAATCCATTTGGGCACATTCTACAACCCATCACATCTGTAGAAACACATCAAAATAGAATGTTGTAGAGGGATAAATAATCTATCTGATTTCATTGTCAACCAGTCTCAGCCGTCACACTTGAGCATAATAGAAAATTTGAAAGGTTTAAATAACCTTCCTGATTCCTTTCACTGCCTATCTCAGCCACAACACTTGAACAAAATAGGAAGTTTAAAAGTTTAAATGACCTCCTTGATTCTATTGACAATCTATCACAGATGCAACACTCAAACATAGAAGAGTGTAAAAGTTTAAATAGCACCCCTGATTCTTTGTGCGTATCCTGCAATCCTCGCATTCACATGAGCTCACATTTCCTTGAGGCACTCTGTCAAAAAGTTCGCATGCCTTGTTGTGCCTCCATAGTTTTTGCATACATTTCTACCAGAGCTTTTCCAAACGTAGCATTTGACAGAAATCCACCCTCTGTTAACTTCGATGGATGTACATACCCTACTCCAAAGCTCTCATTATTTCAGGCAGCAGAGGGGGCGTTGGATAATGTTTGTGGAATCTGGCTTTATGCCTGCCAATTTCATTTCCTTGAGTGGTGCTAAAGCCCTCTGAACAACCCAAATTGTGCAATCTGTAATTATTGCAGTGCATGAGACAACATTTATTTGAGGAATTTTGTCAAGCAGTTCGCGTGCATAGTGTATTCCATATTTTGTATGCATACCTACCAATGCAATTGCAACTACAACAACTATGAAAATTTCTTCAACCGTTAATTACAGCATGCATTTGATTGTTCTATCTGAAAAGGCTTAGTGATAATATTAAAATGGTTGTCGTGGCATTCATAACATTAGAAACTTTCAATAGTCATAACAATATAAAACAGAAAACATGGAAAGTAAAAATAAACACAAAAGGTCGATAAGGAATAAAGTAGAGCTTCTCACGAGAGAGAAGATCACATTACTTTAAAAAAAGAATATATATTAAAAGATAAAAGATTCCTCAAGGTTTTAAAGAATAATTTTGGTATGATATAACAAATTGATTTATGATTTCCATGTAACTAGTTTTAGTTAATTTTAATTCTTTTAAATTATATAAACATATTTATATAAGAATAAAGTGAATAAAATAGATTTTTTTTTAAGTATATCAAAATAAGGGGAAATAAATAAATAAAAATAATAGCATCACTAACTATTTGTATAAATCAATGTTAGTATCATTGTGGTTAAATTTAATCATGAATGTCTAAATTTAATTCTTGTAGATTAATCTTAAAATTAATAATAATATTAATATATTGTTTTTAATCTTGTATGAATATTAATGTAATACCTCTAGGAAATATTAATAATAGATAAGTAGGAGGTATTTTTGTTATATATAGCAATGTCTCAACATTATTAATAATCAATCAAGATTGAATAATAATGTATTCCACAACTATAATAGCATCAATGCCAATAAAGATGTGTAACGATTAAATACTAATGTTAATAATAACACAACAGTGAGGTTTAAATAAGTGTTGTGAACATTGGACAAGTGCTCTTAAAATTAGATTTAAGTACAAGTGCTTTTAAAATTTAGATTAATTATTGATATAGTTAATAATGTATTATTAAAATAGGTTACTTGATTTATTGATTTAAGGTGGATAGTACGTGAATTGGTTTTAGGATGGTGAAGGAGTTTTGTTAAGAAGAAAGATAGAATGTTTTAATAGAGAATTGTAAATAGAAGATATATGTCAGGATAAGCAGCTTTTGACTTAAAATTTTAAGGTTCATATATTTATCTAAGTGGTTCGACTTGTTTTCATGTTGGGATATTCTAGTGTCTTCAATTGTTGAATTTATTCGTATCAATACATGAGTTGTGAAGGTTTTTCCATAGTTATGGTGTATTGTTTGGATAAATAAGGAATTTTAGTAAATATGAAAATAATGTCACTGTTGGATGTATTGCTTGTTGATGCTTATTGGTTTTGTTTAAGTGGTTTATTAGTCATATTATTAGCTTGTTAGGGCATCATGTGTGGAGAAAATTGAGGTCTCCCTTGGATGTCCTATTGGCTGAATTTCTTGTGGTTGATTTTGTATTGAGTTGATTATGTAAGATTTGCTTGAACTGAAAACCTTGTTGTTGATTGGGCATTGTTTCAATGTTTAGAAATTTATGTTGGATTTTAGTTATTATGGTGGATCTTGATTTATATTTGATTATGATTATTGCCTTTTTATGGAAGGAGCCCGTTTGTGCCCAAAAGGTTATTGAGAAGATTTTGATATTTGTGATTAATTATGTAATGAGTTGATTTTGTTAGCTTTGAGTGAGCTTGAAGATCTCATCATGTTGTTGCCACACTTACTCTACTCTCGTCGTTGTGTGATTGTGGATTTCATATAGCAATTTTGTGGGCCCCAATGTGAGTCTTTCTCTTGTGCTAATTTTGAAAATAAGAAGACTTTATATGATGACTTTTGGTAGTCATATTTTGAGATGGCTGGGAACCCAAGAGTTTGAATTACCCTTTTGTGGGAGTTTGTGGATTTTTGATATTTTAGGCTTCGAGAGGCAATGGAGAAACTTGATTTATGTTGATTTTTCCATGGTTGGACCTTTGTGATTCATTGATCTTATTTCTGATTTTGAGCTTTGTGGGTGGTACCTCCTTTGTTCTTGTTTCAGTGATATGGAATGGGTTTGCGAGACGGCTCTTGCCTCACATGTTGTGAGTTATGCACACTTTGATTTTTATGTGAGCTAAGGTACACCCCTTGCTTGTATTTAGTTTTGGTGTCGTAGGGAGAGTGGCTCTTCATGGGGCTGATGCACAAAGGGGTTGTTTGGATAACCCATGGAAGAGTTTCTTAATCAAGTGATAATGTAATTAATTAACTAGTAGGTTGGGTAGATAAACACTAAACAAGATTAATTATGAGCCTCACCCATACCGTTAGTGCTTTCACAGGCTAAGAATGGGATGAGAAGACCTGGTTGGTAAGATCACTGCCTTGTCCTCACGAAATGATCTAGGTGGATCTAGAATACCTAAGAATTTCAAAGTCTCAGAATTCATCCAAAGAAGCATCAATGTGTAGATCTCATAGACACGATCCTGACACAACTTTAATGGGCTCAAAAGGAGTCCATGTGTAGAAGTTATGATTAGTCAAAGGTTCGGTCAAACAGGTGAATCAGGGTTTCAAAAAGGCAAAAAATTAGTTGTCTCAAAATGAAATAAAAATTATGCCAAGTCGTAGTGCTTGTCGCGCTGATTCCAGAACTATATTCGGTTTAAAAAATGGAGCTCGTATGTGAAAGTTACGGCTGGTCAAAGGTTGGTCAAAAAAGCATAATCACGCAATTCTGTATTAGATCGGTAAATTATTGTAATTAGATTTAATTTACAATTTAATTTTGTAAACTCTAATTATGGATCAAGTTGGTATCAGAGCCCTTTTGCAGGAAATTGTAGAGTGAATGTTAACCAGGTTGAAATTGAGGCAAGGAGAAGGTGCACTGGAAGAGTTCAATCCAGAGATCAGAAAACGAAAGACTTTTCCACAAGTAGAGATGGCAGCTGAACAAAGTCTACAGAGCTTGATGAGAATGCTTTCCAAAAATCATTTCTTGAAATGAAGGCTATGGTAGAAGTTCTTTTCCAAGAGAGGCAAGAGTGACAGAAGAAAAAGGAACTCAAGAAAAGAATGAAGAATGAAGATGAATCCTCTTCAAAAGATGATAAAGGTAAAGGAGTAGGAGGTGGTAGTGACCCTCCTGAACCTCCATCCCCATCTTCTTCTTCATCCTCTTCTTCCTCTTCGTCTACCTCTTTTTCTAAAAAGAAACAACCTGTGCAATCTGAAGTTAATTCACCTTTGTTGAAACTTGATGTTAAATTTGATTTGCCAATGTATAATGGAGAACTAGATGCAGATAAACTAGATAATTGGATTAAGCAAATTGAAGTTTATTGTAGAATTCAAAAGTTTACTAAGGATTCTCAAAAAATACAACTAGCCACTCTTCGCCTGGGAGGCACCACTTTAATTTGGTGGGAGAGTAGAACACAAGAGCATCTAAGTCGTTATGGAAAAATTATTTCTTCTTGGTTTGAGTTTATTGCTGCATTAAAGAAACAGTTCTATCTATTAGGACATATGTAAAAAGTAGTAATGAATTGGCAATCATTAAAGCAAGAAAAAGGACAAAGTGTGCAAGAATATACACAGGAGTTTAGGAAGAGGGCTTTAATTTTTGGCATTCCTTTATATACACAATAAACTTTGTTAAAGTATATAGGTGGATTACATGAAAGTTTGAGACATACAATACTTATGTTTAATCCAACTAACATTGATGAAGTTAGTGTGCAAGCTATCCACTTGGAAACAAGCTCAAGAAATAGCCATGATAATCTATTGATGGAATCTAATAAGCAGAAAGGAAGCAAGAAAGGGAAAGAGAAATCACAGCGAATAGCTACTGTAAAGAAAGAGGACGAAAAGCCTTATTGCTCGCATTGCAAGAAGGAAGGGCACGAAGATGCAAGATGTTGGAAACTGCATCCTAATCAAAAGCCTAAGTGGTTCAAGGATCAAAAGGGTAAGCAAAAGTCCACAACTATCGTGCAAGACCTTGGTATGGAATCTGGTGATGAATCAAAGATTTTAGTTGTGGGTATCAAAGGTAAAACTCCTATTCTTAGTACTAGTTCTCATGCTTCTTCTCTAAGCAGTAATGAAGTACCCATTGAAAGTAAGAGGAATGAATTGTTTCATATAAGGGTTGTTGCAAAACAAAGCAAGATTGATACACTCATAGATAGTGGATCAAAAGTGAATCTAATCTCTGAACAAGTTAAGAAATTGGGTTTAAAAACAACACCTCATACTAAGCCATATCCATTGGGTTGGGTGAATGATAATGCTCGGTTACAAGTGTCACAACAGTGTAAACTCCGATTTGCAATCATATCCAAGTTTGTAGATGAGGTAGAGTTAGATGTAATTCCGCTTGACAATGTGGGATGGTTTTGGGAAGTCCTTAGTTGTATGACAAAAAGGCCATTTTCTATAGGGAACATAACAAGTATCATTTGTTTAAGGATGGATTTGAATATATTGTAAAATCTCATCACATGAAGAATGATAGATCTGTTGTAAACATAGGGCATATGAAAATGAATGAAAATGCAAGCAATGCTTTAACTCTCATGTCTATAACAACTAGTGATACTAAGCATGAAGATGATAGGGTGTCACAGACAATACAGTGTGAGGATCAGTTGCAAGCAGAATCAGGCCTTCAGCTAAAGGTGGTAAAAGAGGGTTTGAATGTTTCATTTTCTAACAATGTTCCTGTTCAGGAGATCCAAAGTGTTGATACTATTTCATTCACATTAGTGCATTCAGTACTATTGCTTATTATTCTGCTAGTTATTTCTATGTGGATGATGAATGTGATAGTGAATATTGATGAACATGTTGATTGTATCAACAAAGTTACCTCATATTTCTTTGTGTTTGTGATGGGTCACATGTTCAAAATTTTAGCAAGAAGGAAAAATGATACTGGGCAAGTGGGGTGACATTTCCCTAGCTCAAATTGTACATAAAAATAGACTTTTGGAGGTCCAAAAGCTTCTCAATGGGGAGGAATGATCTAGGTGGATCCAGAATACCTAAAAATTTTACAGTCTCAAAATTCATCCAAAGAAGCATCAATGTGTAGAGCTCACAGACACGATCTTGACACAACTTTAATGGGCTCAAAAGGAGTCCATATGCAAAAGTTATGCTTAGTCAAAGTTTCGATCAAACAGGCGAACCAAGGGTCCAAAAAGGCAAAAAATTTGGTTGTCTCAAAATGAAATAAAAATGATTCCAAGTTGTAGTGCTCGTCACGCTGATTCCAGAACTATATTCCGTTTCAACAATGGAGCTCGTATGTGAAAGTTGTGGCTGGTGAAAGGTTGGTCAAAATTTTGACTCAAGTTGACTTTGATGACATCAGCAAGCTGACATGGCAGGTGGGGATGTGGTAGGAATGGTAAGTTGGCACAAACATGGTGGAAAAAAAGAATATGGATTAAACCATATTGTTAAGAGAAAATACGTATGGTTTAAAAATTAAAAGATTTTTATGAATTCAAGGAGGATTTGGTGGGATTTTATCCCTTAAAATCCTCTTCCCTCGCCCATAAAACAAGGAGAGGAGAAAAATCTCATAAACTTACATTTCAAAAAATTAACCCCTTTAACCACCTTTCTCATATTTAACGGGTTTATTTTAAAGAATAACCAAGGAGATTATTAAGGGGCTTTTAAAAGATATTTTTAAAGATTATAATGCAAGTCCAAAATTATAACGGCCCATAGTTAAAGGGGTTCATTTTTTAATTGTATGGCTTGGAATTATAAGAGCCAAAGGTGGATTTATTTTTGAAAGATTAATTTGTTATACTAACAGGATATTAGTTATTTTTATTGTAAAAGGGGGAAATGGTTGAAATTTTTACTTGTATACGGGAGATATACAATATTTGCAAAATAATATGGTTAAAGCCATATTAGCAAATAAATGTGTATATAAAGGGCTGATTTTTGAAATGGGAAAATTATTGAGTGGATAATTTTGTACCGGAATTTTCTTGGAGATAATTGTAATAGGGAGAATTATTGAAGTTCATTTTGGGAGAAATAATTCTTTGGAGGAGAATTTACAAGGTGTTTTGTACACCAAAAATTGTAAAAGAGTGAGAGATTGTGGAGAGATTATTGCAGGTTCTTGGAGCTTGGGTATTGTAAGAAAGCATAATTTTGCTTGGCGATATCAATAAAGTGGTCCCAGCATTGAGAAGCGGACCCACAGACGTAGTCCACATTGGACGAACTCTGTTATCAATCTGCACATTGTGATCCTTCTATTTCTTTGTCTCATTCTTCTCTCTTCTATCTCAAATTTCTCTCTAGTTTAAATTCAGTATTTGAATTTCTAATTACTTATTTTGTAATCTCAATGGTTAAAAAGCATAATCACACAATTCTGTATTAGATCGGGAAATTACTGTAATTAGATTTAATTTACAATTTAATTTTGTAAACTCTAATTACGGATCATGAAAGGTAAGTGGTTCCACATGAGTCACCCTATGGAGCAGTCACCTTGAGATAGGCAGCCTGGATAACCATAGATGGAGGCGGTACCTTGTAATAGGTTGCCTGGAAAATCCATGTAAGGCCATGTGATGACACTCTCCTACAGTACCCATTTATCTTCCTCTGTTTGGTAGCCTCTGGGAGTGTTATTGGAATTGTTGATGTTGTTGAGGCAATTGGTTCTTGGTGATTGTTGTTGAAGCCTCAAGTTCTATCTTTTAATGTTGCACACATGTCTCACAGAAACTTGATTGATGTTAATGAAAGGTACCCTTGATATTTATTGTTGGATGATGTTGTGATTTCATTTGAAGGCTTTACTTCCTATTGTTGTTGGCACCTCTTATGGTTATTTAGTGTTGAGCTATAATCTTGACATTTGGTTATGTTGAACTTTTCATTGTTTTGTTTTGGCTAAGTGATAGCAATGTTGTGGTTTGTTATCTTATGTTGATGATATCCTTGTTTTGGAATCTAGTTTGCTTTTGGTTCGTTTGATTATTTTGAATTGTGGTATGGGGATCTATCTTGTCAACTCCTAGCACGGGGGGTGGACTATTGGGTCCACGTGGTTAGGTGGAACGTGCTATGCAACCCATTGGGACCCCAACCAAGGATCGAGTTGTGCAGATATGTGAATCTTGTGGTGACTTCAATATTGTACTCGAGTCGAAGTTGATCTTGTTACTTTGTATTCACCTTTTTAGTTGTATTAATCTATCTTAATGTATTGTTCCCGTATACATTGAGGAACACATTTGTATCACTGTATCTCTTATATGATGTAACTTTTATTATCATTGTAATGATTGTAACCCTTGACCATAATTTATGATCTTTAATGGGTGTTTGTCATTCATGAAATGTATATAAATACTTGGTACTTTTATGTGTTAAGCTTTTATAGTATGTAATTCTAAATGGTGTTGTATCTGTGGAAATATAATCCACAATTAGAATATTGAACTATTAATAAAATGTTATTTTTATCTTTTTCATCTCTTTGGATCATGGATGGTTGGATGTTATCTTTATGTAATCTTGATTCATTCGTTAGCGTTATGATTTTAATTTTAGGATTTCATGATGCCTTCTCATTTACCCCAGAGGACGTCTTGGTAATTGTAATTGTATTATTTCTTTATATGCAATGTATGTTCATGTTCATCTTATGTATTGCTTTACTTTCAAAAAAAATTTGCGGTGTTATGTTGTCCTTTGGGGTTTGCACGGTGGGGCATTACAAAGCCACTGGAATTTTATTAATTTAAAGGAATTACAACAGTTTATTATAAAAATCAATCCTGGAACTAGGAGAGCCTAGAGTTAACAAATGTATAAGAGATCATACATCAGAGAAACCCAACCAATGAAAATCCCAAATATTTGAATAAAAAACCACACACAACCCCCAGTCTAGATTGACTAGACGTGTATGCTCAACCAAAAAATATTAAAAGGGTAGATCATAAAAGTGAAAAAGAATCTTCCACATGAGAACTTGAAGAAGAACTTGCCTCATAGTGAGACTGAAGCAAAAATGAATTCATAAACAAGGCCTCTTTAAATTTGGAGATTGAGGCAGATGCCTGTTCAGGAGACATTGATATTGTTGCAATATCAAATAAAAAGTGCAAAGCTAGGAATATATCGATCCCTGCAACAAGAATCTCTAGAGGAATTTTCTTAGCCAATTCATTGCAATCAAGCACAGTGCTATCATAATCATCGCTAATGATTCCATTCTTGAAAGTCAACAACATATCTCCACAAAAACTATTAGAAATCAATTTAGAATGAGGAATGAAACCACCAATTGGAAAGAGACCATAATCGAACTTATAATTAGCCAAAGTAGTATGGAGTTCCAAGTGAGAAAGCAGGCTTGGCTACACAAATTTTGAAGCAATGACCATAACCATTTTAGAATCCAAAAGAATATCATGCAAATTGTGAAAAAGTGGGATAACACTTTATAATAGGAACCACTAGGATTTGTCTACAACCAATGTGAACCCACCACATTTTGAAGGCTTGAAAGATGTACGCATCCTCCAAACAAAAAACTTAACCCAAATTTTCATGATCAGAAGTGTGCAGATCTCTAACTTCCTTACCCTTTGCCTGAAGCAAGATTCTATACCAATACATCGAATTTAGATTGCACATTGAAAAAAAATAAAGTACATGAAGAGAAATTCCATTTCTTCTTATCAAAGCATAATATGGTCGGATCAAGACCATTAAAAAGCTTTGTTGGCTTCCAACTGAGCCGAAAACCACAAAAATCCTTGAGTATATAAATTCAATTCCAATTTAAAAAAGTATTTGAATTAAAAGAATATGCATTGAAAATTCCAAGGTTTTGTAAGTAGACGCACAAAGACAAAAAATCCAAAGCATTTTGACCACAAAGCACAATTAATTTTGAGAAATGACCAACCAGAAACTAGAAAATTCACTGCGGATTAAGAAGCATTAGAGAAAAAAGTAGATTTGAATACTTGTTTGCATTCGTATAATGCACTCTAGATTTTTCATGTAGTAAGAAAAGCATGACTACCTGATAAGAGGAGGAAGTTCTTTCTCCGAAAATTCTTTCAAAACCCATTGTTCATTGATTGCCTTATTGGCTAGAAATTCCGCGACATGGTTAATTTCTCTATAGCAATGAAAGATTGAATAACTGGTAAAATAGTTTTGTTGAAGAATAACTTTATCCAATAAATATTATAATTTCCAAATATGGGATTTTTTATTTGTTATTGCATTGAAAATAACCATGGAAACTCCTTCCATGATGATATCTTTTATGCCTAGTAGTTGAGCTAGTTCCAAGCCAAAGCTTAACACTTCTAATTCAGCTTTGTTATTAGTTCCATCAGGTAGAATTTTACAAGCTGCTTTTAAAACCTTTGAATTTGAATCTGTTATAACTATTCCAATTCCTGATTTCCCTAGGTTGCCTCTGGAGGCCCATCAAAATTCAACTTGAAAAAGTTCTAAGGAGGGGGAAACCATTTTGCTTCTTTTCTTTCTTTGCATTTATCTACCTTGTTTGTTATTGAGCCATGGAAAGGAAAGGATTTTATTGATGACCAATATTTTAAGATGAAGTTGTCCCAACATGAAAAGGATTTCAAACTGTTAAGGTTTTTGAAAATAAATGATTTTGTTGCTTCAAAGATAGCTTTTTCTAGATTAAAGAGCACAACTTCCATTGAAGAAGATTTTCCTTTGAATATTCTATTGTTTCTTTCTATCCAGATATTCCAATGGAGAAAGGAAGGGGATATAATCCATAAGCATGAAAAGAATGAAGCACGATAGATTTGAGGCCAAGAGATAAACTGTAAAGATAGAGGACATAACATTGAAGTCCAGCCCAATTTTTGATATAACCAGTACTAGCATTGGGAAGCAAAGGGGCAATGCAAGAAAAGATGGTTTGTTGTTTCCATGAAGTAGCCACAAAAAACACAAGGGAATGCTGCCATAATGCCAAGCCTATCCAATTTGGTCCACGTAAGAACTCTATCTTGAAGAGCAACCCAAGAAAATGCCCCTACTTTCTGGATACAAGCATCATTCCAAAAAGGTGAAGTGGACAGTTTAAATCTAGCAGGGGAAGAGATAAGAGATTTGTAACCTTCTTTTACTGAATAATTACCTGAGGTAGATTTGGTCCAAATTAGAACATCCTTCTTGTTCATATAGATGATTGATCTTTTCTCTAGCTCCTCAGAAAAAGCCAATTTTTTTGTGAAAGAGGGATGGAGAGAGACTCAATCAATTTCCATTTAATTGTAGGGATCATTTTGGAGATTTCAATTGTGAAGTAATTCAAGCCACTCATGAGACCCAATGTTTCTTAAGGAATGGCATCAAGATACCCCAATCTCTAATTTGGGACATGGCAGGATATCCATTCCAAATGTCTTCCCAAAATTTTGCTTGAACTTACCATGGTGAATAAGCCAAGAAAGATGCAGGAGAATAACTGAACAATAGGAAGAAATGAAATTCCAAATAGTTGACCCCTTTGGTAAAGTAGTAGCAGTGAAAATGGCCCCCCTTGGATGAGGATGTAAATATTTAGCAAGCATTATTTTTCCCCATTTTGAGTGTGTCCAGATATTGATATAATCTCCAAGTTAATTTAGATCCCAGCGCCATGTTTTGGTGTTTTAATCCCCTTATTCTGGACCCACCCTGATCTTTAGGAAAGAATACCTTCTCCCAAGCAATAAGGGGAATCCTTGCCTTTCCTTCCACATTGTCGTTCAATAGAAAGGAGCGAAGAACAATTTTTAGATGATTTAATATTGAAATGGGAGCTCTGAGAATTGACATCAAATAAATGGGAATAGCATTGAGAACTGATTTTATCATTTGAATTTTACTAGGAAAGGATAGCCACTTATGTTTCCAGGAGAGAATTTTGCCCAATATTGAAGATATCACTTTATCCCAGAAAGAGGGAAGATATTTTCCTTCAAAGAATGGAATGCCCAGGTAAGAACATGGTAATGTGCCTATGGGGAATCCCCAAAATTTCTATAATTTTGATTCAATATTTAGGAAGGCATGTTTAGAAGAAACAATTTTGATTTTACAGAGTTAATCAACTACCAAGATGCTTCAGAATATTCCATGATGATTTTTTTAATTACCTTAGCTTCAAGAATTGAAGCATGTCCCAACAAGAGAGTATCATCAGCAAAGACACTATGTGTTTGGATTTCTTGAAGATTGGGAAAATGAATTCCTCGCCACTGATTTTTCTGACATGCTGATTTTATTGCTCTATTCAATCATTCTGCCATAAGAATGAACAGAAAAGGGGAGATAGGGTGCCCTTGTCTCACCCCCCTTGAAGAGGGAAAAAAACTAGAAGGGGAGTCATTCAACAATACTAAAAATCTTGTAGAAGAGATGTAGGATTAAATCCATTTAGTCCATTTTTCAGAAAAGCCAAATGTCTGGAGAACTACAATTAGAAAATTCCAATTGACCTTATTGTATGCTTTCAACATATCCAATTTTAATATCATTTCCGGATACTTTTGTTGATTGATGGAGTGTAATATTTTGTGAGCAACAATTGCTCCATCTACAATTTCTCTCCTAGATACAAAAACCTTTTGTTCCTCAGAAATGATGCAGTGAATGATTTTAGCTAGGCGAATAGAGTTTGCTTTTGTGAAGTTCTTGTAAAGTGTATTGCACAGATATTTAAAAATAAATAAATTGATAATCTGCTATTTTTCCACGTGTAGAATAGAGAGCTTTATTTTTGGTGAAAAACCTATGTTTAATCAAACTAAAAAATAAATACATAATAAAACCAAAACATATTAAAATTATATTCGTTAGATAGCTCATTTTGAGGACTACCATCATCCAATTGGGTCTATGAAGTCTCTTCCATTTTCATCCTCAACTCGAGCTTCAAAAGGAAAAATTCTAGAGATTTTTGGTGCCAGAGGGGGAGAAGGGGGAAAAAAGGGAGTTCGAGCAAACCTAGGTTCGAGTGAAACCCCCTTGGAGTTTCACTCGAACCAGGGTTCAAGCGAACCCCCTTTCCACAAAGTTTTCTATTATTTTTTTCCCGGGAAATGAGAACTATGGTGGGACCCAATATTTAATGGGTTTGCTTGAATGGGGGTTCTAGAAAACCCCCTTTGGGTTTGCTTGAAAGAAATGTTTGAATTCGAACCCCAAAAAACTAATTTTTTTCCATGGGGAAATTTTTGCAATTTCCCTTCTCCACTAGAATTGTAAACCAATTTTGTGGGTTTACCCTACAATAACTTCTGCACTCCCATTTAATCTTCACATAGTGTTCATAAAGGTTATTCTTATTATGCTTCCAAAGAATGGGTACACACCAAATCACTATTCTATGAGATGTTTGTTACAATTCATCTCTTAGTTACTAAGTTACTTTTACCTTCATGAGTAAATATGATGATAAATGTTAATCGCGACCTTAATATGTTTAATAGGTGAATGAAATAATGAAATATGTATTAAAATGTTATTGCTTTTGAAGGAATGATTATGTTTTATATTGATGGAAAATGTGATGAATGAATATGTATTGTGCAATGTGATTACTTTAATGCTTTGATGATGCAAATAATTTATGATGCAAATGAGTTTCATTTGAACAACTAACTACCTTCGTGATGCACTAAGTAGGATGCAGGAAAATGAATCAAGCCCTTAGGTAAGAGATGGGGAGTATCACTTGGGAGAAGAACTTGGTCTAGTAACCCCTAATGGGCCTAACTAAGCATACACACAATCACACCCTAGTTGGTTAATAGAGTCGAGTTAGTTCGTGAAATCAGGTAAGTAATCTTTGGTCATAATTTTGGGGTGATTGGAATGGATTTGGTTTTATTCTTTCGTTTCTTGATTGTTCTTGGTTTGATTTAAGTGATCGAGTCTCTATGTTGGGTATACACATGTTTACGTATAAAAGTGATTCTAGTATCTTGTATTGATTGAGACTTGCATGAATAGGTCGTATTGCTATATATATGTATAAATCAAAGAAGTCTATAATAAGGTGAGGGATATATGTATACGTATATGTTCAAGTATAGATATTAAAATAATGTTATATATATATAAATATATATATATAAAATTGTAACGTTAAAGTAAATGTATATACATACATATTAATATATGTATGGGTATATATATAATTACTTTAATATGTGTTTATATATAGATATATTCGTTTGGGAATATATATATATATATATATATATATATATATTGCTTTGTATTAATCATAGTGCATATAAAAGCAATTCCTTATATAAAGAAATGGCTAAGTTATGGTGTGTTGCATATAAACCAAATGCCCAAGGATTAATACTGTCCCAATAAATAGCGCATAGTGTAATGTATTGTCCTGATTGCAAAGCAAATTATATTTATTAAACTTGCAGCAATTATAGAGGCCGGTTATGGCGCTTGAAATGGTCAAATATTGCCACATAAAGAGGCTAAATATTACCTTGAAAAATGCAACGAAATGAGCAAAGCTTAAAGTTGTAGTATCACGTGGTATATAGCGCATGAATGTATATTAAAGCCAGCAATGAAACCATAAATGCTACGCATAGTATATAGAGTTATTAGTGCTTTGAAGTAAAATTAAAATGTAAGAATAATTTAAAGGATATGATTAGCATTTCATTCAAACATGTAAAGTGCATGAAACATGTGAGAATAAGTCAAAAGACTTAAGTGCATAAGTAAAGGAATTTTTAAATGAAGAAATAAAAGAAGATTTAACAATATTGAACAAGTCTTTGACGCTGTTATAATAGAGGGCACTAAAATATGCAGATGTGGCACCAAAAATTGGAGAATGAGGAAACAATAAGAAGTCTAAACCCACACCATCTATAGGTACAACATTATGATAAGCATTAAACTCAATCAATTCAAAAGATGGAAGAAATTTATAGAGATAGTCGAGTTGCAAACCCAATAGGAAACATGTAACAATGCATTTTTATGCTTGACTCGGTAAAAGGAGTCATGTTGTCACAAACATGAGGTCGACTCAACCATTGGAAATAAGAGGACTATTATGTGTTGCAATTTTAGAGTTAAACCCTTTGAGTTGATGCATGTGAATAAGAAGGTGGCAGATTTGTTAGCTTGTTTATAGCCTTTGGTTGCTCAAGTTTTAGTATATATAAAGGAGCTCTCTCTACCATTTGTTATACTTCTCATTCTGATTTCTCTATTGTTACTCTGTTGTATTTTTTTGTGCAAGTGAACTAGAGAGCTTGAGAGTTAGCAAGTTGCTTTGTGATTTTGTAATTATATTGTTGAGAGAATTGGTAAGAGGCTTGAGGTGGAAGATAGGTTGAACTTAGAAGAAGTGGCAAGTAGGCTTGTGGAATTGAGCTAGGAGGAAGGAACTTTCAGTTGGAGGTTTTAAATATAGCTATGATAAATTTCTATTCCTTTGTTATTTATGTTTGAAAGGTTATTTGTTTATAATTGCCTTTGTCTACACGAAAGATTGATTTTGAATGTTGGATAAACTTATTTTATGAACTCAATTTATTTCCTATTTTGGAATGATCTCGTATCTTGAATTAGTGAAACCCTTTTATATGGGAATACATATTTATACTATATTGGAATTTGTGTGGCTTTAATGCTACTAAAACTATACTTAGCTCGTCAGGACTATATAGATGTTGCATGAGAAGTGAAATGTGGAATATGTTGCTATGTGGAATTTGTTAGCTTATGATGCTAGGTAAACCTTTATGGATAATGAGGTTAGTAATACAATGAATATGATTGCATGATTTACATGTCATCATTGATAGGATGTGATGTTGTGCAAACCATGTTGATAGTCGATATTTGACTGATTACTCATTTGTCCTTGAAAGTACGAAGAGAGTCTTTCCCCAAGGTCAGGGTATAAACTTGAGGTTTATATCAATAGTCAACATTAGAATTTGATAAAATGTATTTTATGGTTATGTTTTTCCTATTTATAAGATTCTATAAGAGGACTCGCATACTGTCAAACGAAAGCCATAATGAGAAGAGGATTGTAGGTGCATAAGCACAAAATCTTCTCAATCTATTGTCCTCTGGATTATATAAATGTAGTGAACATTGTAAATATGTGAATATTTGAGGTATATTGAAAGATAGGTTTTATGATTTGTTTATGATCACTTGATCATGACATCACCTTTGATTGAAACCCTAGGCAGGGAATAACCTATTTTGTTGAGTTGTTTACTTGATTATTGATTAAAAAAAATATGTTGGGATTAACCTATATGATCTGATTGATCCTTTGATTTTTTATTATACTTTTGATCATTTTCAATTTATTATTGAGATTATACTCTTGAATTGAGTCATTTATTGATGATATTATTCATTTGATTGAGACCTATTTGAGATCATACCTTTTAAAATGGAATCATTTAAATGTTGTGATGTTATGAATACTTATATGACTAATTGGGTTATTCTTGTGGTTAGGATAATCCATGGGAAATGGTGTAACCTAGTTAGTCAAGTTGTTATGTCAACACTCCCTTTTTAGAAAGAATGTATGTAAAGAGTATGAATGGTCATAAACTAAATTGAGCTAGAAAGGTGGGTGAGCATGTGACCTCCACTCGAAGTGCTGGGTGACGAATAAGTTTTCCAAATTAGTGTAAGTTGCCACTATTTACACTATTAGTTCATTGTGATCTAGGTTTGCATACTAGGCTGATATTATCATACAAGTACATTGTAGCTATTGTATGGAAGCTCTAGATATGTAGGACACAACACCATACTTAGAAAGGCTAGGATTATGAGGTTACCAAACCAATATCTTCTTCAAAGTGTAGGGTCATCTTACTAGTTAGGTAGATGTGCAGGGAATCACAGTAAGTCTATGGTTGGCAAGAAATTGCTTGAGTGATGCTTCTCCTCATGTAGTTGGCGGCCAAGATTTGAGGATGCATGCGCTAAGGAATGAGGGAATCTAGAATGTATGCACCAATGTTGGGACATTTGGACCATTGGTATCTCTATAATAGTAAGATCTTAAAAGCTATGTATTCATTTATCCATCTCTATGGAAATTGTAAATGTAAAATGTTATCATGAAATTATGTAATATGGAATCATTACTCAAGTTTTTGAAATATTTTGTTATAATGCAATGAGAAAGTTTCAAATGAAGTTATTTTAAATGTCCATATTGTTATGGAATTAGAAAAGAAAACTTTTATTGCTAAGTGTTAGCATCATAAATTATTCACTTGTGGGTAAAACATAGTAAAAATTATTGGGTAGAACAATGGGCATGTTACAATGTTCCACAATAACCATGCTCAAATTTTTTCACTTAGATCTTCATAAACCTAAGATGAAATTCATACATACCTTCTACAAATTCTAACTTGGAACAAATAAGGGTTGCAAAATGCCTAAATTCAAAAATTCAAATTTAAAGGTTTAAATATGTGACCATGAAAATGATGTAGATCAACTCCGCACTTGTTGGTCTAAATCAAGGTGATTAATGAATAGGTGTGAAGATAAAATCTAGATCTTGGGGATAGATCAAGGTAATGATATTTCTTGTTTCTAATCAAAATTTGTCATCATATATACTAATCAATACATAAAAGATAACCTAATTATCATAAACCCAAATAATTAAAAAAAGACATGCATATACAGTTTGCACCATTACTATATGTAACATTTTAAAAAAATATATAAAGCAATGAATTTTCTAGAATGTAATTTAACTTAGTAAATTCTCTTGGAATATAATTTAGAAAAGTTAAGTTATTTTTGAGTTATGAGTGATCCTTAAATTTATAATATATATTGAGCCACATAATATTTGGAGACCTTCTAAGCTTGTTAAGTAAGAAAAGGGGAGACTTTTGAGGTCCATAATTCTTCTTGATTTTTATAAATTTGCATACTTTTCAGGCAAGATGAACAAATTCGTCGATTCTTTCTATGAATTTAACCAATTTTCTTAAGAAATGGAAAGATAGGTAGTGATAACTTTAAGAAACCCTTTTGAGAAAAAGATATAAAGTCTTGGTGAATCTTTCATTTTTTTGGAAAAAAATATTAATTTCTATTTGCAAATCTTTCCTCTTTTTTGAAAAAATATTAATTTTATTAGTGATTTTTTTTTCCTTCACTAAAATTTTATAGAAAAACCTGATAAATCTTGAAAAAGTATAGGAAAATGAATTAATTATCATTACGAATCCTTCCATTAAAAAAAATAACTTTCTTATGGAAAAGTAGGGGCCCAAAAGTGGAAATGATTGATGGTTTTAAGGGGTAGACTCTTTAATATTTAGTTCTCACTATTGATTTAAAATATAATCTAATGTCCCTTGTTGTATTTTGTGAGGTAAAATGTACCTACGATTTGTAATGCTCATAGAGCTCGTAATTGATTTTGGATCATTGACGTCCATTGAAATCTCCATTGAGATCAATGATTCAAAATCAATTTCACGCCCCATGAGAATTACAAATTGTGGGTATATTTTACCTCATGGAATATAATGAGGGCCATTATATTATATTATAAACCAATGGTTGCAATTAAAAATTGATGATATAATCCTAAAGGAACTAATAATTATGATATATTATTGGTGAATTAATTTAGATTTTTATAATAAATAATTAAATTTAGGCAAATGTAATCTAATCATTTACCAAATATTATGACATATTGCTAAGTTAAAAATTTCAATAAAACTCACACCTTGACATATAAAATATGTATTTGTAGAAATGTAGTATTCAAGTTCCCTTACAGTTTGAACTATTAACTAAATTTTGATTCCCAAAATTCAACTATTAACCAATTGATGAATATTCACAAAAAAAAATCACTGAAAATAATGTGAAAATACATTCTTATTGAAATTCAATTCTAGAAACGCAATGGTAGAATATAAACAAAAACAAATAGATACAAACATGGCATTTATATTGATCATAATAAAACATTACATAGACTGACAGAGCTTCAACTCAAACATCAACTTCTACCATCTTACAACTCTATGGAGTTGGACTCTATTTGGGAGTGCATAACATAACCAAACGCATACAATATATAGATAATCAAATACCTATAGGGTAAAGAGCAATACATGTGTCAAAACTATCGATGAGTTAGCGAACAGGTTGGAGCAATTAATATGTAGTTTATTCGAATCTTTGCCAAGATCTACTTTAATCATTTTTCATTAATATTGAGATTGATTAAGATCCAATGCCGATATGGGGGTTGATATGGAGCAGCTGAAGAGACAAGTCTAGCTGGAGAATTTAATAAAGTAATTGAGATCATATTTCCAACACTCCCCCTCAATATCAACAATCTCAACTACAAACATTGATGCTTCTACATCTACAATCTTCAAGTCTTATGGATCTAGGAAATCCCAGTTTTTTTGTTGGGTGATCGCACAATAGTGGTTTACAATTTTTGGCCAAATTGGACACTGAAATAATTTTTTTTAATGAAATCTTCACTTTCGGGCACCTATAGCAGCTAAACTATGAGGAATTTGAAGATGATGCAAACTAGAGTTTCATGAAATTTTTTCTATAGATTCTAAATATATTTTTTTCAAAAATTTTTGAATTAGATTGCACTTCTTTTTCCATCTCCCTCAAAAATTAGTTTTTTTCAGAAAACAACATTTTTAAAAAGTGACGGTCACCGTATAACGCATAACTTTTTTTCCATGAAGGATAAAATTCTAATTTTTTTGAATTTACATTCATAAATTTGATATCTAGTGCTTTCACTTGGTTAGATAGTTTTTTATTAAATATTTTTTCTTTAATCAAGTTTGAAATTCAAACCAATTATAATTTAGACATAGCGCGACTGTATAACGCGTAACTTTTTTTGTATGTATCGAAATTCAATTTTTTTTTCTATGTTGGATCAAGCACTTCAATATCTAGTGCACTAATATTTTTAATTTATTTTTAATAATCTGCTATTTTTCCACATGTGCAGAATAGAGAGCTCGATTTTCGGTGAAAAACCTACATTCACGAGAAATAAAAAATAAATATAATAATAAAATTAAATTTATTTAAAATTATACTTTTTGGGAAGCTTATAATAAGGACTACATACTTGCAAAAATAAAAATTTAAATGAATTCATTTGATCCCCCAAAAGGTAAATCAAAATTGGTTTTTTATCAACATTTTGATAGGTGTAAAAGAGATTTTGTTATAGGTATGGTTTAAAACTAGCGGGGTTCTATCCAAGAGGATTTGATTTAAGGTAGTTTGATCAAACCCTCTTCAATTGAAATTCTTTAAATGATACCTTTTAAGGCTTAAATCATTATATTTTATAAAAATATGTGATTTCAGCAAAAAATCTGTTCCTCCCAGAAATTGTAAACTAGCTTTCTGGGATCACCCTGGGATGCTCTAACCATGAGCTCTGATCTTCTTATCACCACTCCATTGTAAATTCAGGTGTGAAACACTTGTTTTCCTCAACACCTCCCTTTGAACTAAACTATTGTGCTCGTATCCTATCTTCAATTGACTTTGTTGGCCTTATTCTTTACCAATTTACAACTTCACTTGTCTGTCCTCTAATCTCCTTCAGCAGCTCCTCTTTCTCACTGTTCTAGCAGCTTCTTGTTCCTTCACATTCTCAAACGTCCTCCTTCAAACTGTGACCAAAAAACCTATGGCTGCAAACCTTGTATAAAGTAGTGATGCTATTGCATTTTTGCACCTCTTCCAAAACTACCTGATCTCTTTTCTACGATCTCCTTACAATGTCATATGCTTTACTCCCTCTCAGCTGAGCTAGCCTCTAGCTCTGCAAACTTTTTGACTCTTTCTGATATCTCCCTTTCAAGGATGTGGCTTCTTACTTGCTCGGCAATGACTTAAACTTTGAACATTTTTTTTTTCCTTTTACAATACATCTTTGAAAAAAATAGCGATCTGACTCACCTTTGATGGTTGTGAACTCCTTGGCTGCGACTAGGCAATTTGTCATTGTTGGAGTAGTCAGTCTATCTTCCAGTAACCTCCTTCAAGCTAAGGCATTTCAAAGGATTTTCTAACTGCTACAATCTGCATTTGATAGGCTGCATTACTATCCAATCAAAGACTTCATTCAAATTTAAATCGGCCTTGTTTTGGCATACCATTAACCTACCTTCTACTGGTGGTTTCTATTACAATTTCTGTGCCTATTTTTGGTGGCTCCCTTCCTACGCCGAGATGACTTTGACTATGGCTGCGCCAAATCTCGTTTGCACAACGACCTGTTGATGACCTTCAGCTCGAACTATGACTTTCATTTCTTTGCTTTTGGTAGATTCCTTAAATGACTTCTATCTCATTTAGCTGCGACTAAATTAAAAAATTGTGGCTTCTTCCTTTTACAAGCAAGTTGAGCGATCTACCAATCTATTAATGATTTCCAAATCTGAAACTCAGTTTCTTTTGTAAACAATCTCCCTTGGTGGCAACGGCTTGACATTGGCAATTATGCACCTGCTGACATAGCTACTATGCTTGACTGCAAGACTTGATAGGATTCCTGGACACCCTAGGGCTCTGATACCAGTTGTAGAAATGCAATGGTAGAAGAAAAATAAAAACAAATAGAAACGGACATGGAATTTAGATTGATCATAATAAAACATTACATAGACTGACTCAGCTTCAGCTCAAACATCAACTTCTACCATCTTACAGCTCTGTGGAGTTGGACTCCATTTGGGACAGGGCTGAGAACAATACGTGTGAAAACTGTTGATGAGTCAGCGAACAGGTTGGAGCAATTAATATGCAGTCTATTCGAATCTTTGCCAAGATCTGATTTCACTGTTTGTCATTAATATTGAGATTGATTAAGATCCAATGCTGATATGGGGGTTGATACGGAGCATCTAATGAGACAGGTCTAGCTGAACAATTTAACGAAGCAGTTGAGATTATATTTCCAACAAAATTTAAATTATTTCTGGCACACATTTGCAACTGGGTACTCTCAGTCCAAGGCAAGAGTAGTTCTGCCTCTGTCCCACATGCCCACACCACACCACACCACTCTCGTTCAAAAAGCTCTGTTGTAATGCCTACCGTAAAGAGTCAAGATTGCCAGCTGTATAGATAGTGACAAATACAATTTTAAATTATTATTGAAATGGAAAGATAGGTATGGACGTGGAAAGACATTAGGCAAGAGCAGGCTTGGAATTTGATAGTCTATTTGACTGTTTTTAATTTTAAACCGTATATTACAGCTTTAAAAATTTATTAGACTGTATAGTTTGACTTGCTATATTTTTATTAAACCATAAAAAATTATTATAAGCAAAATATACATAAGATTTAAATTTATAATATATATCATTTTATAATTTTTATTTTAAAAAATTAATTAATTTAGAATAGAGTATAACTTTTGTGAATATTTTCTAACATGAATTTAGAAACCTTTGGCATTTTACAATAGTTATTAATTTTTATATTAATATATGTGATTTATAATAATATTATTATTAAAATATATTGATTTAGAATATTTCAAAAATAGAATATAATTATTTTAACTTAACAAGATTTGTTTTAATATGAATTTTGAAACTTTTGTTAATTGTTAATTATAAGAGTAGATTTTATATTTACTACTTTAATAATTATCATTGTTTTCGATTTTTCAAAATATTGTATAAATATAAAAAAATTATATAAAAAATTCATAAATTAAACAATTTTTTAATTTTTTGACAGACATTTAAATGACCAAACCGTCATAAAATTTTCATATGACAGGTAGGTGACTGTCAATTTCCCAGGCATGAGTAGTTCTGCCTCTGTACCACATGCGCACACCACTCTCGTTCAAAAAGCTCTTTAATGCCTACCGTAAAGAGTCAAGATTGCCAGCTGTATAAATAGTGACAAATACAATTTTAAATTATTATTGAAATGGAAAGATAGGTATGGACGTCGAAAGACATTCTTATTGAAATTCAAATTGTTGATTCTCTCTGTCACACATTTGCAATTGGCTGGCACTCCTGAGTCAAGGCAAGGGCGCTTCTGCCTCTGTCCCACATCCCCACATCATAGTTGCTGTCATTCCAAAACTGGTGCATCGTCAACGGTGAGCACTATCCTTCCAAGTAAATATTAAAGAAAAGAATGGCATCGTAACTCTTCAGGTAGGTACATCTGCGTTTCCGGAATTATCGAGAAAACCAGTCTTCTCACGGCACTTCGTATAAATCCCTCTCCCCTTTCTTGGGCACCTGTATTCATTTCGTCTTCAAGAACTTAGCTGTTCAATTTCCTTGTTATATTTATTAATTAGGAGAAATAGGCAAAACAAGAAGCAAAAGCGGGTTTGCAGAAACAGATCGGCGGTTTTTGTTCTGGAGAATTCTTGCGTTTCGGCCGTCATAAGGCCAAACAGCGCTTCGCCGTCGCGTTTCTGGTAACGGAGGTTTCAAGACAGAAGCCTCATAATGTCTACTCAGGGAGAAGATACGATGCCTCTTCTGCATGCAGTAATCGTGTTATTGCCTGCACAAGGCCATTTCAATCCAATGATGAATCTTGCGGAGCTGCTTGGCATGCGAGGATTTTTCATAACCTTTGTTACTACTGAATGGATGGACCAGCGCGTCTTAGAAACATCTTCCAAAGATGCAGCTGCACGTGACCGTGACATTCAAGAAAGGGGCTTCAAATTTCGGTTTTTAACTGTCCCAGACGGCTTACCGCCGGAATATGACCGAAATTCTAATTTTGTTGAACATTCC
>VDFB02079233.1:0-14881 GCA_007258455.2 Sequoia sempervirens | reverse complement strand
TTTCTCTCACATTGTTGGTGTTTTAATTTGCACCTTTGGAATGCAAATTAGAAACGTACAACTATGCATAGACAAAATGCTCTTCGAATTAGGATGGAAAGCTCCCTTTTTGTTGATGTTGCTTAAGAAAGTAAATTAAAATTAATTTGCCTATCTTTTTTGTTCAGCTGAGAGCAAAACGTTATAAAACTCAAGCGTTGTAGCTAAGATTTTCTATTTTAGAAGTTCAACTATGACTAAGTCTACTCTAATGACGTTTCTAACTTCTCAAGTAAATGTAGAGCAAGAGAATTAGAAATGGACAAGGAAGGATTCTCTGAAAAAATACTTAAATAGACTCTTTTTCAACACACATCTACTTACTTTCAATGCAACCTGAAATTAAGATCATATAAGCATAGCACAATAAACAAAAATCTGAGACTTTATATAAGGGAAAAAATGAGGAACAAGACTTTACACAAGACACATGCACTAAACAAGAACTTGCAACTAAAAGAGACTTGCAAACTTTCCCTTACACAAAGTCAACTGAAACTAATCAACAACTTGCAGGCAAAATAGACTTAGCAATTTGTTATCATAAGCACAGTTAAGAAAATAATGGGCGAGGTTGCCCTTATTTAGACACAAGTAGAAGAGTAGGGAACCCTAAAATCTCCTTGCTTTTACAACTAAGGCTTGCAAACATGCAAGCTTCATTTCTAAAACTTAAACAAGATAAACATCTATCCACCTAATAAAGCATAAAAATAGGAAATGCCAACTATTACAATTTGTTTTCTTTATCTTCTTCAAAGAGTGGATAAGAATTGAGACGAGATTAGAAAGAAAGCTAAAAGAACTTGCTTCTAGATGGTTGTTGCTTTAAATCTCGATCACATCCACCAAAAAGCTGGAAACTATATCTCTGTAAGGTGCATCAATACTATCTATAGCAAAGTTTCACTTTTCTAAGATTTCTTTGCCATCTGCAATTGTTCTCAAAAAATCTTCAACCTCATTAGCCACTTTCTCGAACCTTGTTGACATCATGGAAAATTGACTCATCCTTCCCGCAACTAGATCACTGCCATCACTTCCATGAATGACATTCAGGAACTCAGCTTGCACTTCATCAAGTTCAATGTAGGAACCATCCTCATGACAATACCGACAAGGGATCTCTGCAACAAACTCACTTATGAATTGAAAAGCATCAACAACCATTTGCCTATATGCAACAAACTCTTCAGATATCCTTTCATAGGTTCTCACCTTGAAGATATGACATTCTTTCAATGCAAGGATTTGTCTCTTATGTTCTCTTGAAACCATTGAGCCATAAGCTGTATCCAAATCTGCAATGATGATTTTTTTCCTAGGTTTCACCTCTGCCATTGATTGCTCAAATCCTTGAATCCCTTGGCGTAGTCATGAGTATTATTCCTTAGCTGATATATTTGTGCCAAGATTTCTTTGCCTTTGAAGATGAATCCTTCAATCCATTCTTGTGTTTGATTCCCACATATCACCAACTGCCTCAATTGTTGATGATCAACTGGTGTCTCTAGAACCTGGGGCAGCAACTAAGTAGCCTGTGAAGTACCATGAACAAGATTATAAATATATAGCCTGAGTTGCCATATTTATTCCTTGAGGGATGCCTTATCTTCTCCATCTTTAAGCACTCTTTCTTGAAGACTTTCCGATGCAACTTTGAACAAACTTACATCTACATGCCTAGTGCTCTCACCAAGATTGGCCTTAACCATTATGAAATCATCCACCTCCACTTCATCTCTATATTTCTATCTTTAAGAGGTACAACAGTCTCCATGATCATCTCACCATTAGGATTCCTTTCAAAATGAACTTGTTTCTTTAATTTCCTTTTAGGTGCCTCTTGATAAATGTTGTCAAGATCATCAAAGTTCAGTTGATGTGAAGGTCTTCTTCTCTTCCTTCCCAAGGATCTCTCAAGCCAAGATGTGGTATCTCTACTAACTTCCCTGGGAGGTTCAGCTGCAACTCCTTCATCTTCTTCAACCTCTAGATCAATGTGAATTGGTGAAGACCTTGGCAATGGTAGAGAATCATGTGTCAAAGGCACGTCTTCTGTTTCTTTTTGAGGCACATAGTCTTCTAGAGGAACTTATGCTTCAGCTGTTGGTTTCTCTTGTATGATTATATTTGAAAAGTCCAACCTTCTCCTTACATTCTTTGTTGATTTGCTGCCCTTTACACCCTCTTAAGGTTGGCTTACGCCCTTCGTCTTTGGTTGTGCTCTAGAAGAAGGGAGAGATGGTTGCATCCTTGGTGGCTCTGCTATTGGAATGGATTTCTTCCTCTTGAGGACTAAGAAAACCTTACTGTGTTCAACAACTTGGCATGTTCTTTCTTCCACGGAGATGGTTTCTTTATTGGACCGGTTGACCTATGGAAGAGGTTGTTGCTCAATTTGTTTTCAAGTGTCCATTGGAAGAAGTACATTTCCATCATCATCTAATAGTCCCTCAATATCCTTTGACAAGCAATCTTTCATTTGATGGAGAGTGAGTTTGTTGTAACTATGCCTTCATATGTTGAACTCATCTTTGCAATTGGCCCAAAAATCTTCAAGTGCGAGCACATGAGCATATTTCTGACCAAGTCAGGATGCAAAGGCACCATGAGGGTCGTATGATCATCTCTCGTTGTATGGCTTGAGACCAAATTTATCCAACTCATCACCCATGGACTTGGTGTCTGCTGATGATATGTATCTATAAATTCCCAACTCAAATGGAAAATTGAGGATGGGCTTCTTTCATACTTGCCTTAGGAATTCCATGAAAACTGTTTCATCTGATGGGTACCTCAATAACATGAGTGGAGCATTGGAGAAGCCATAAACTCTTATGTAGGTGAAGGTGGGAAACTAAATGAACTAATTTTCCCACTCTGTCATTGCTGCCCTGGAAGTTGATGAAATACGTACATGCAACTCATTATCTAGGTCTCACACCGTGTGCATCAGGAAAGCCTCATTTACCCTTTTGTAGTGATGTGATGATTCTACAAACTCCAGCTGAGTGTAATGATTGTAAACATGCTATATATCCAGAGTCGCCACTGTATTCAATCCTCTAAATTTTCCTTAGAAGGCCACTAGGTAAACTAGGTAGGAAATCATGTGGAACTCATGAATTTGGAAGTATTCAGTTATTTATTGATGTAGGCTATAGCTGATTAAGGTTGACCAATCATAGAATTTTGTTTTCTTCATGATATGAGGTATAATATAGAACATCCAAGGCTGGAATTTTGTAGCATCTACTTGACCAATGATCCAGTTGAGCAGGGTGATCATTATAGCAATTTCATCCTTGAATTCCCCTCATTTGATGTTCTTTGGAAAAGTTTGATGTTCTTTCATCCACTTCTGTGCAACTTTCTTGTTGTATTTCTCCTTGTGCATGTCTAATACCATTTCAAATTCTTCCTTGGAGATAGTCACACTTTTAGCCCAAGGTGGTATTGAGAAGCATTTTTCAATCATGTTTGGCTTCAGGTTGCAAATCACTCTACCATCTATCGACTGAATCTCCCATGTTGTTAGATTGTAATGCTTGATGCAAGCGATTATAAATTCTAGACTCTGCACTGAAATAGGAATTGATGCTACTGCAATTAGTCTAGAGTGACTAAGGTGCTTGATTGCAACATTAACTGTGTCTTCCATAGCATGCAAATTGAACACTGACTTGATATGATGCAAGTCAGTTTCAACTATTTTCATGAAGTCATGATATAGCACTGATTTGGTCTTGAACTTGAGGGGAGTGTACTCCATATTGGAAACCTTGAATATTGACTGTAAACTTGACTGTATTTAGACAATTTTGCACACTTTCTAAATTTAGCTTGCTATTTTTTCTTCTTCAAACAGATGATTTTTTTCAATTTTTTTTCTTCTGAGATGTGGGTTTTGTTTAGAATTTCATTACAAGAAGACCTAGATTATCTGTTTTTGAAAATTTTGAGTGTTGACTAAAAAAGCAACAAACCCTAATTTCTTAATATTTTCTTGAAAAAAGTTGGGACTTGGGTTTTGTTCAGAAGCACATTTGAGATGAACCTAGTTGATCAGATGTTGAAAATACTGAAGGTTTATTGAAAAAGCAATAAACCCTAGAATCTAATTTTTTTCTAAAAAAGCTGAGACATGGGTTTTGTTCAAAAGTATGTTTTAGAAGGACCCAGATGATCAAATCTTGAAAATTTTGATGATTCCTTGGACATGCATGAAAAAAGTAGCTGCTGCAATTTGAAAAATTTCTTCAAAAATTGTTTAGAATCATGAACTGAGATGACCCAGATCGCTAAAAATTAAAAATCTCAACCTCCAAAAAAATGAAGCTTTGGAAGAAAAAAGCATGAGAAAAGAAGCCTCTTCGTATGTTGATCCGAAAAATATAATGAACTATGAAAAAGCACTAAGTTTTGGTTCTCGAATCTTGAATTGAAGAATTTTTTTATGTTTGCTCTCCTCTCCCTTGGATGCCACCTTCAAAAATTATGAGAAATGAAAGGCAAAGACGTCTTAAATAAGTTAAGGCTTGAGAAAATATACTTTCTTTTGCTTTAAATCCTTCGAAGCCTATCTTGAGCTTTTACATTGAACCTTGACATTTTATCTTCTTAAAATTTAAAAATTCAAAAAATTTGGCTAAGGCATGTGAACTTGGGCGCCCTTCTTGCCTAGAGGCACCTCTCTTCTCTAGTCTTAGATATTTTTTTGACAATTTCAACTTTTCTTGCTTTTGGACCCTAGTTTGACTTTGATTTCTAGCCTCCAGATTGATCCTACGGATGAGCTAAATGATTAATCACGAAGCTTGATCGAATCTAGCGTAATTTTTCTAGAGGTAACTATTATGGCTTGCATAACCACCCCATTTTGATTTGGATCAAAATGGGTCCCCCTTTTGGTTTTGTTTTTTCCTTGGTGTTGTTTTTGGGTCTTAGGAGTTGTTCTTTTTCCTCCTAAGTCCTTGTTTCTTGTTGGTCTGACAGACATAGAGTTAGAATGGAAACTAGACTCATAACTTTTGAAGGTTCCAAGTCTAGATTTGGTTCTGGTTCCAACCCCGCCCTTGTCATGTTGTTTTTTTCGTTGTCTCTTGGTTTGTCTTGCGCTCTTGGGTCTATTTCTCCCTTGAGTTGTTTCTCATTTCCTTGTGTTTTGTTTTTGCTTTGGCGGAAGAGAAACCAGAAATGGAACTGAACTTGGAACTTTGTAAAAGTTTTGAATTCTATTTTGATTTCGATCTTGCTCCCGCTTCACTTGCTTTGTGTTTTTGTCTTTGTTGGTGTCTTTGCCAAGTCTGATTCTTGTTTTGGTCTCGTTTCTTGTCATTTCTTTTTGTCATTGTCCTTGTCTCAGTGTTTTGTTCCTTTTCAGGAGTTGAACCAGAATCAGAACCAAAATTGAAACTTTGTAAAAGTTCCAGGTCCGATTTTGGTTCTGATTCCACCCCCGTTTTCTTTGTCGTCTGTCCCTGCCGCAGGACCTGAACTGGATTCGGAGTTGGATAAGAGACTTGGGTAAGGTTCCTTGTTTTGTTTTGACTTTGCATTCGTGTCGCCTTGCCTTTGATTTTCACATTGGTTGATTACTCATTAATGTTTTTGGCTTCGCTCCTGACTGACCACATTTATTGCATTAATTGTTGGCCTCCTCACACGTGCAAAATGCTTTTAAAACTAAATAAAGGTTAACTGGCTCATTATCTTTATTATCTAAGTTATTTTAGCAAACCAGAGCTTGAGAAAATTTGACAGGAGCATGATTTAATTATAGAGGCGCTTCAGTGAGCATATTCTTATAAAGTTTCAACCTTTCTTAATGGCATTTTGAGGTAGGTCGTTTTCCCATTCCGTGGAATTTTTGTTTTCCTGTTATGTTAGCATTTTCATTTTTCTATTCGTGGTGTTCTTTTACATTCACAAGACCTTTCTTGTGGATCTTCGCTCATTCCCTTGTTTTTTTTGGTTTTGTTTTGTCTTGCTCCGTTTTCCGTTTTTCTTTTTTCTACTTTTCCCATTTGTTTTTGTCGTTTTGTTGTCATTTTCGTGGTGTGTTTGTTATGTTGTGCCCTAGTTTTTAAGTAGGGTTTTGTTTGATGGGGTCTTCTATGATTTAAATAGTTTGAAATTAGTTTGATGACCCCTTTGATCCTTTTCCCATGTCGATTCAATGGTTTTCATGTTCGATTCTTGATGCTCTAATTACCTGAATTAAAGAGTCGCCAAACTAGGGTTTGTGCTATGGTCTTTACAATGTCGAGCCCTAAAAGTTTAAATTTGGTCTTTGTCTTGTTAAAGGGTGAGGTTAAGCCTCTTTATTTTGAAGTTTCCTTATGATTCCATGTGACCCAAGTCTTGAGCTCATGTGACCGCATCTTTAAAAAAAATAATTGCTTCATTTGAATGGTAAACTGGCAGAAGCAGATCTAGGAATGAACTCATCCCAAAAGTGTTTGCGTAGGATAATTACCAAAATGATCCCACTTAGAATGACTTTTGACTCTAGTATTCACGCCTTCCCTTTGGTAAAGCAGAACCAGAGTGGGAAGCAAACTTGGAACTATCGATTGGTTTCGGGTTTGGTTTCTGTTCTGATCCCGGTTCTGGTCTTGTTTTGGTTTCGATCCCAATCCTGTCTGTGTCAAAAGATTTCTATTTTTGATTCTTTCCTAACTCCACATCTAGTGGATATAAAAATCTGAGTATGGAAAGTTATCTTGAGGGAGTAGAGAATGGTATGAGAGGTAATGTATGGTGTAATGATTTCATGCTTTTTGTTCATCTAATCTAGGGTTGTATTGCAGGAATAGAAGATATCAGGAGAATTAGAGGAAGCTTCTTAAAGAAGCCATCCTATAGAGAGTTCAAGACAAGCAACCAAGCCTAAGAAGATAAAAGTGGAAGAGATCCCCTACACCTTGAGATACAAGCACCAAAGTCCTACTATTACAGCTAGCAAGGTGGATTCAAATTGGGTAGACATCACATATACAAACTTGGGCCCATTCAATTATGAAGAGTTGCTTGAAGAAACATTCAGTGAAGATGTAACAGGGAGAACAAAGAGAATTGTTCAATTTGGTTTGGAACACGTTGCCCTCTTTCCTCTATTAGTCCAATGTCCATAACTAATACTGTCTACAGCTGGGGCTTACAATCCCGCAACCAGACAATGTGTGGACTTGCAAGGGAATATCATCATTGATCTTACACCATAGATGATAAGGTTCATGTTTAATGCACCTACACCACAGAGCCTCATGAAACTCGATGAGGCAGAAGAACTACAACTATATAGCAACAAAAAGGAGGCTAGCAGGACTCACATGAACAAACACTAGATGAAAGTGGAAAAGAAATCCCTGGCCAAGGTTCCTGATCAACCTAAAAGATCAGATTTCGGTAAGGAGATTGGTGATATAATCATGATGCTTTCCAGAGTATTTGGGAAGAGAGATTCCTCACAATTCAAGGAATGGATGTTTCAATTCATTCAAACCATTCTAGATGGCAGGCAACTGTTTGATTGGCCAATGATTTTTTCAGAGTGCCTACACAATCAGATTCTCAAAGTAAGGGAGACAAAGAGCTTCTTCATGACTTCCTATGTGATATATGCAGTTGCAAGAAGAGGCATTTTTCCTGGTTTAAATGCATATGGGGTATTGGGAGAAGCCCCTAGATAGAAAAAGGTGTGGGATCACTATGATCAATTGACTTTGCATACCTCTGAGTCACATTATAGAAGAGTTAGTGATTCATTCTTGTATGTCATCATTAATTAGCTAACAAGAGATGCAGGGTATAGACTGAGTAGAGATGTCATGGCGTTCATTGTAGAGTGGGGACATTGGTACATCCAATACCCCAGGTTCACCTATTTTAGGTTGGTTGGTTTTGATGACCATCCTCATTTATTGCCCAGATGTTGCAATAAAATATTTTTTTTGATGGAGTTTATTTATTAGGGCATAGGAGTCAACACCAAGTTTGCTAATAAACATAAGCCTAGTTACCACAAATTTACCATGAAGTTGGGTGAGTATAGTTGTGCACTTTTTGTGGTATCCAAACTAATTTGTGATGAATTGATTCATTTGATATTAGGCTTATATACATCTAGGAAGTGTTTTGATCCTAAGGACAAGATGCAAGGTTTACTTCCTACAATTTTTGACAAGCATTTCAATTTGTTAGAGGATTTTTGGATGGACTTACAGGATGGATATGATTTGAGAAGAAGAAATTATGAAAGGTTTCCCATCCCATTGATGATTGAGTATGGGGTGAAGGAGGATATTCCTAACACATCGTCAGATGATGGTGTAACCTTGGATCCCCAATATGATGCTGACAATATAGGCACTAAAGACTTGGATCCAGTGGATTGGGATGCAAAAGAATCCATTGACATCAAAAAATTTGCAAGGCCAGTCCTGGATATAAGTATCCAGTGGGTGGTTATGAGGATCAAGGAGCCAAAGGCTCAAACATCTAAAAAGAGAAAAGTTGCAGCTACCACCCATGGATATAGAAGGACCAAAAGAAGGATGACTCCTAAGGAGCCATTGGAGTTTTTCCCTCCCAATTCTGGAGAGGAGCTTGAGCTTGCAATTCCTGCTTAGGATGTTCCTGAATCACAAGGAGAGGAGACTACAATAGAGGCTGGAGGAGAGGCTTCATCTCAACCTAGTGTGTTTCAACAACTATTGGAGGTGAAACCTTAACTCAACCTCCTGTTACAAAGCAACCAATTGGGGAAATTCCTACTGTAACCCTTCATAAGGAAGTTGAATCCTTCGAGGGGAAGGAGCATGAAATTGAAATTCATGATATTGATACAGACTCTAAGGACAACCAATCTGACAAGGAAACTCATGTATTGGAATTTAAGGAAGAAACTGCAGATGTGGAAATTGAACATGTCCTCACTCCTGAGGAACAATGTAAATTGTTTGAAGATGAAAAAAGAGAAGTAGAGGCCAAAGCACAAGCTGAGGCACTTGCTAAGGAATAAGAATCTCAGGCTAAGGCTAGGGAGGAAGAATTAGCGAGGAAATAAAAAGAGAAGGAGGACTTGCTGCAACAAAAAAAAGAGCAAGAATTAAGGACCAAAGAAGAAAGGGACAAGTTGGTTATGTTGTAGAAGATCCATGAGCTGGAAGAGGAGAAATCTCAACAAAGAAGGGAAAGAGAAGCGCTTGAGGCTAAATTTAAGGTTGTTGAGGAAGCTCACATGAGGAAAGAGGAGGAAGAACGCTTGCAAAGAGAAAAGGAGGCTGAAGAACTTGCTAAACATGAAAAAAAGTATAAAGAAGCCTGGGATAGAGTTAAAGATCTTTAAAAACAAAGAGATCAAATATATGAGGAGAGGAGACTAGAAGAAGAACGTTTGAAAAGGGATCTAGAAGCTAAAAAGGTGCAAGATGAAAAAGAAAAAGAAGCCGAAAGGCTTGGAAAAGAAACTGTAGAAAGGGAGCAACAATAGGCACAAGAGGTTGATTCTCAACCTAAGAGAACCATTCTGCAACCTCTTTCTTCTACCACTACTGGTTCTTCTTCCACACAAGTGGTCACCACTCATGTTGCTCCAACATGGCTGAAATTAGATCTTGAGAGGAAGCAAATAGCTCAACCTTAGCCTTTGAATTGGGAAGAGATGATGTTCAGGAGATTGAGAAAGAGAGGCCCAAGAAAAAGGCCAGGGTCCTCCATTCCATGAAGCTCACAGATGCAAGTGAGATTATAGCTAAATGTGCAATTCCTATGATGGACAAGGAAAGACAAGATATGCAAGTGACTGATTACTAATTGGGCACTGTTAATTTGGGGAGACCTACAAGGAATCAACAAATGAACCTTATTGAAATTATGGCATCCTCCACCAAATCTAGGATGATCAAGGATAAATAAAGGAAGGATGAACTTAAGGCCTAATTGGATCAGTTGCAAAAATTCTTGAAGGATGTCTCCACCCCAGTTTCTCAACAAGCTACTGCTCCAGAGGCCCCAATCTTATTAAGCGAGAAAGAAGATGATGATTTGGTATAGACGAGAAGTAAGGTTGGGATGATTGATAGATGGATTGATCAACTTAATCAAGAGGTTTAGGAGCTGCTTGCTGAAAATTTTAAAGTTCATGAAGGTGCATTGGAGTTGGTGGAAGAGATGAATCAATATGCTGAAGTCTTGGAGAAACAAGATGAGTATATAGAACATGCCAAGAAATTAAAGGACATCAGCATGGTGCCCAAGCCAACTCTCTTGGAGCAATCAATCCTCGATGAGGACAATGCAAATTTCATTGAGAAGACATTGAGCATAATTAGGTTTAGATCTAAATTCATTTATGAACATAAAAAAGGAAGTGCAAGAAGCCAGTAAGGACTTGAATGAACAGATTGATGAATTATAAGCAATGATTGCTATTCTGGTTAATGTGGATATCCCTATCAAAGAAGGTCTTCCTCTGGATAAATTGGAGAAATGGAATAACATATTTGAGGAGGTGATGCAAAAAGAGGATGATGGTGAAGACTTGTTGTTGGATAGACTCGTGGACATTAAAGATGAAGTGAAAGCTGCTAGGAGGGAGTTGATTAAGTTGAAAGATATGCAAGAGTTTGCCTCCGTAGAGGTGAGAAGAATTAAATTTGAAGATAATTGGGTAGATGAACCTGATTTGGATATTCTTCAACAAGTGTTCTCGAGTTATGATGAATACCTCCTTGAGCAAGCTATGCAAGAATGAGCTGGCAATATAATGTTTCGTTCTTGATGGGAAATTTTCTCTTCTCTCTTGTTTTGTAGGATCTTGACATGAGTTTAATTGCAGATCTCATCCAACAGTTGCACCTTCCTCTTTTGGGCGTCAGATTTTGGATAATAGGGCCATCGACCATTGAACTAAAGATCAGCCAACATAATCACTTCATTCAGTTTCAGTTCCTTGATTGGTGGATCTCAATTTTTGATTGAGAGAAATTAGTGCATAGCTTGCCTATATGTAATATGGGGCTCCATTTTGTAAAGGTTGGCTGATTGAAGAAGGATTAGCCACCTGATGAGATAGCAAATAGTATTGTCATAGTTTAGGATTTTATAAATTTTCAAGCAAGATACTTTGAGAGATTCTTTTGTACTTAGATAATTTTACAGTTTTATACAGTTTCATGTTATTTTAAAGTTTGGATCTCAATGATAATGTTAATGAATCATAATCATTTGTATGCTAGTAGATGTTGTGTATAATTGTTTTCTATTTGATGCAAATCAATAGGGAAAATCAAATATGAGATTATTTCATTGAATTATCTATGAATGAAAATCATTTATGTTTATTGATGTGTTTCAATCTTGAAGTAATTTTTTTATGAATGGTTGTGATTATTAGATTTTGCACTATGAATGTATGCAATAGTGTAGGTTATACTATTGATTGCATCATGTTATGGTCTTGGTTAATTGAAGAAACACTTGTTAAAGTACATGTCTAGATGTGAAGAAGTTTATATTCATATTTTGTTGTTCTGAAGCCCTGTCCTATCTTTTTTTATTTATTTATACCCCCCCAACGTAGGTTAATTGATATGATATAGTTTTTATTCCTTTATACTAGCAAGGCCTGTTGAATATCATAGTTGCATTGGCCACTCAATTGCATCAGCATTGTTGAGAACCAACTACCAGGACCTTGGAAGATAGATTGCTTTATGTTATCTTTCTTTTTTAGAAAAAATAAGATACAAATATTCTATTTAATGTTGTTGTGCTATTTTGACCATCAACAGATTTGGTGCTAGGCGATAGAAGGAGGGCCTGAGGAACAAATTGGCTCGAATTGGGTCATTCTCACCAGAAAGGTTTGAAAGAGTTCTTAGATCTTCTCAGAATCCTGAACTGTTGGTTGAAATCCAAACCCTTGTCTGGTACAGGCCCCAAGCCCATAGAGTTTTTATTCCATCATTTTCACCACCACTTACTTCGCCCGTATTTCCACAAAATCCACCTATTCCACAACTGGCTCAACTAGTTCCACCACTAGCCATAGCTTTCTTCATGAATAATCTCTCTCCACTGGGGACTATTCTTGGTGGTATACATGATATTCCCAAGAATCCAGAGAGATTTTGTACCAAATAAATCCGCGGAGAGTCCAAGCTAAAGAGCACATACAAGCATTTAAAGATGCTTGTACCCATGCTCAAATAGCCCACCATGATGTTGTATGTAGGTTATTCCCCTACTCTTTGGGTGACATGGCATACAACTGGTATTTGAATCTTCCCTATGGGTCTATTCTGAGTTGGAAAAACTTAGAAATTGCCTTTATCAATTAGTTTCGGGTCTATGTAGATCCTGCCATCTTGTATCACCAATTTTCTACCACAATAAAGGAACCCCATGAACCATTGCCACTATTCAACACAAGATTCCAGAGAATGTATCGAAGGCTACAAGATCCTTACTAGGTTGCTTAAAATATTGCCACTTGGCATATCTAAGGGCCATAGATCCCTTGATTGGTTTGTTCCTACAAAGGACTTACCGACTAGTGGACATTGATTCCTTGTCCAAGGTGTATCACTTGGCTATCAAATTGTAATAGCAGATAAGCTTACAATTAGGGAGTTTAGGAGGATTTCTTCCTCCCATGGGGTATCAAATGCCTAATTCAACTCCTTTGTTTAATACGGTCCCAGGGATGTCTTATTCCCAATATGGACCCATGACTAAGTTTCAAACCCCACCTCCCCTTCCATTCTTCATTAATGGGGCTCCAGATTCCTCCCAACAACCACAAAATTACCATAATCAAGTTGGAGGGTCAAATCCTGTTAGTCAACCATCTGTTGTGAAGACTGTAGAAAGTGAACGAATGGTTCAATTGACTAATGAAATGGAAACTCTAAAGAAGACTTTATCTCAGATGTCCAATGATATGGCCCAACTCAGATACAACCCCCCTCAAAACCAAAATCAAAATTACCAAAATCAGGGAGGGTATTCTAATCAGGGTGGTTACTCCATCCAAAACTCTAATTAGAATCAGAACACCAATCATAACCAAAGGAACTTCCAAATCCATAATTCCCCTAACTAAAATTACCAGAATTAGAATAGGAGATATAACCAGAGGTCCAACAACAATAGACAATGGAATACTGGGCCAAACAATGGGGGAGTTTCCTATAATTATTAGGCTGGTGATGACAAGCCACACATTGCAAATGTGGTAGATCTCAACTTTATGAAAAATTGGTGTAGACTGCACGACACTGCAGCTCATTTTGAGGTGAACTATCCAAAAATGGAGAAGATAGTCAATATTGCATAGGTTGATGCTCCATTGCAAGGCGCTCCCAAAAATTCTGGTGGATCCACCGATACCACCATGACTTATGAGCTCTTTGATGAGGATTCGATGGGGTCATTAGAATCCTCATCATTTACTTATCGGTTCAGTGGTAGTCCATGGTCGTGCTCGAAGTAGTGAAAACTTGCTTGACAATCTATTCTATAGTCTATTCTACTTGCATGAAATAAATCCTACTTGCATGAAAGAGAACTAATTTAAGGAACACTTGCAAGAATTGAAAAGGCTAAACTACTTGACACTTGTTGGAAATGAAAAGTCTTGCTTGAATTCAAATTTACTATAGAAAGTTGGAAATACATTGCTGGTAAATGAAACTAGATTTATTCTATTCCCGCAGGTTGAAACAAGCCTTTATAATCCCATCCTTTTGATTAAATTATTACATTGTATTTATAAAATTCATATTCTATATCAATCCACTAAGAATGTGGATCCAAGATCCTATTTTTTAGGGGTCATTTATAAAACTTTAAGAAACTTGAAGTTGTTGTCCTCTATAATGCCACTTTTGTATCAGTCATTTTCTAACGCATACTACTCCTTCCCTACTACAAATCACACCAAACTCTCAAAATGGTTTTGAGATCTTCAAATCTAGTTTCCAAATCATTTTGAATTTTCAAATTTCGTTGAGAATGAGAGAGATATCGCTATTTTACTGAGACTTCATTTTTTACTATTTTTGAATGCTTGATTTTTATGAAGTCTTCAGTTCTCCACGTGAATGAAGGAATTATTCTTCACTTTTCTTGCAAAAATCATTGATCATTAACATGAATAACATGCTATAAACATACAACAACATTTGATTGATGTGGTAGCTTGAGTTATCTTTGGTGGAAGAAGGAATCATGAAATGTAATAACTGTGAGAGATTTTTGAACTCAACATGAAACAAATAATCATCCCATTAATTTTGGAATGATTGATGCTCCATGATTTTTCATGAATGTAGGAGTTTTCTGGGAGTTTTCTCTATCTTCTCATTACTTCTTCAAATCCTTCAAAAGCTTTCAGGAGTTAACTGCTTCAAGTGTTTGGAGCTCTCTGTTGCAAGTGTCTATGAAGCTTCTTCTTCCCATGAGTTATTTAATAACTCATTTATCTGCATTATATCATCTTAAACACTTCATGGAGACATATTAGAGGAAATTTAGATCACATATAATCATTAAAAATAAATTAAACATCTACTTTATATTCTACTTTAAACAAGCTAAAGAACTTTCAATCATCACTCAAATCCACTTTAACATTAATGCATTAAGAAGAAATAAATGATTTTCTTTGATAAAATATGAGACAATTATTGTCTCATCATTTCCCCCACACCTAAAATGTTGTAGGTCCCTCTGCAACTCATAATGAGCCTTCAAATTTAATAAATTTATCATTTTTTAGTAGTTCCTCTGGGTAGCTCGTGAAAGCTCCTAAAGTGATCCTGAAGTGCTC